>DF360897.1:994-16412 GCA_000787875.1 Solanum virginianum | reverse complement strand
ATATCATTATGAATGATACTTTGTATAATAGGAGATTCGAGTTGAAAAATAATTTTAATATTTTTCATGATAATATTTAATGCTTTTAATATTGATTTTAGAAAATTAGATTGTGAATCAAAATAAAAATAACTATAATTTTTTTGGTTGAAAAATTAGGCACCACTAAAAATTAGTGTCAATTCCTGGGTAAAAATTAATGAAAACCTTTAGTGACAATATTATGAAATTTTGTGACTGCTATAATCAACGTTAAAAGTTCAATTTCTTGCAGCGAATTCTAGTTGGCAATGCTTAGGTGAAGGGATTAATCTCTCATGGTATATCACATTACTAAAAATTTCGGGTGTTAGATATTTGTGATCGCTTGGAATAACGAAAAGGACATTTCTTATCTCAAAATTTAATAGAAAATATAAGTGGTCTATTTTATATTGTTCAAAGACAATTTTGATCCTTTTTAGTTTATCTAAATGTTTTGACTAATTTTCCCTTAAAGAAAAAAAAAAAACTAAAAAAAAGGATGTAAATCTACAAGACACCTATTTCAAAGAGATGTATCTCAGTGGCTCTGCCGAATGGTTGTCAAGAAATTAATGGAATAAATTTGTATGCCTTCCCCATTCCAACAGTGCCAAGCCATGGATTTGACAACATGTTAATAAAATACTTCTTACTTATTCAAATCCCATTTTGCTATGCTTATTCTTTCAAATCAAATTACATGCATAGATTCTTGAAATTATATATTACTCAATTTACTAGTGATGAAGCCCGTATTCGAGCTAAACTTTGAACAGGTCTTAGCTTAATTTGCTAGCACTATTTGATGGTCTGGCATATTAATATATAGTTTTTTTTAAACATAAGGTTGAGTTTTTCTCGTGAAAGGCAAATTCTAAATGTACTTGTGTAATATTTGGACGAGTTTCATTAATTAACACTTCTTTTTAAAGGAAACAATTAATTATTTTTTTTTGTTTTGTCATGTTTGAGTACATTTAGTATCATTTGCATGATCTCTTGCTTCACATCAGGGTGATTCTCATATTCTAGTGATATATATCTTGAATGATACTATTATTATGAAATGTGTTCCACTCGAAACGAATTCAGAATTTAAAAGTTATGAATTTTCAAAATAATAAAAAAATCCAACAACTTTTTAGAACCCTATTGAGATTTGAGTAAGTTTTAGATTGACTATGACCTCTTATTGATTTGACTTAGTGATTTTTAAAAAGGAAAAGAAAACTAAAGGTGGTATGTTTATGTGTTGTTTAGTAGAGGAAGAAAAAGTAAAGATTACCACCAAAGGATGTGGTGCATTAAATGAATTAATCTTTTCTTAATCAAAGGTTTTGAGTTTGAGTTTTGTATCGTGCCCTATTTTTTCTCGTAAAAAAATGGAAACCTGGACGACGTCGTGGCAAAGACTCTTTTGGGATTTTAAATTGGGAGAGTCGCCACCTAATGAGTTAAGGTGCATTAGGAAACTATTCTAAACTAACTAGATCTAAGGCTAATGTCAAGTCACCAGAGAACGGGTAAGGATTTAAGTTACCTTGAAGGGAAGGTGTTAGGCACCCTTCGAGGTCCACAACTGTGGGTCCCGGTCGTATCTCGCATTTATGTGGGGATTTACAAATAAGGTCTCCAATTTTAAAATATTCTAATTGATCCAAAGTGATCGAATAAATAGAGCAGAAAATAAACAATTAAAGATCTAACTATCCCAAACAAACAAGAGAGAGAAAAATTAAAGGAAGGTCCTATATATCCCTAACCCCCTCCTAGATTGATTTATTATTAGCCTAAAGGCGTACTAAAGAAAATAAAAAAAATTTAATCGTTTTCTAAAGTGCTTATCGTCCCTCCTAAGGTCCATGAGACATTGGACTCCTAATTCTTTGGTGGTTCTAGACTTAAAGGGAATATAGACTTCCTAGTTACATCGCGTCAAACAAAAATAATTAGGACAAAGCAATTAGCACATAAGGTTTCACATAAGCCTCCAAACAAAAACAAACACAAATCAATATGATTTATTACCTATGTGTATCAAATCAATATTCAAATATTTAAAGCTTTTTAAAAAGATTTTGAGTCTCTTAAAAGATTACCATATTAAAACTTATCGAGATATAAAGCGTTAAAACATTTAACTATATGACATGTTAAAAAAAATTCAATTGCATAATTTCTAAGTGAAATGATATTAGCTTTTTATAAAAATACAATCAAAAAATAATTTCTTAATACTAATATCTATATTTAACATAAAGTCCAAATGTGAGTATTAGTGAGAGATAAGATATAATTTCGTATTGAAAAACTTTTTAACCTTTTAAAACATGACATAATTTTATGAGTGAAGTGAGTTATAAAACATTTACGAATTAAAACTTATACGAATCTTATATTATTAAATCCTATGAACATGATTAAGAAAATCAAATCTAATGTTTTATAAAAAGAGAGATACCATTATAGCCATTTTTATTACTTTCTCCGTTGCATTTTATGTGGCACCCTTTGATTTGGCACGATGTTTAAGAAAATGTAAGACTTTTGAAACTTGTGGTCTAAAATCATTCTAAGAAATTTGTGTGGTTGAAATTCATTTCATTAAGGGTAAAAGGGGAATTTTAAAGCCAAAGTGTTTCCAATTAGTGTAAGGTGATATTCTTTTTGGGACAAACCAAAAATCAAAGGGTGCCACATAAAATGAGACAGAGGGAGTATTATTTTTCTTTTTTTTAGAAAACGAATTCTAAAGAAAAGAAATTAATGAGTTTGAGGAATAAACTTTACACGAGCAAAATACATAACAATTAGCACTAGAAAATATCAATGTTAACAAACTCTTTTTTTTAGTGAACATTCCTGTAAAATTAATCTAAGCGTGATTGAAATAAAATGAATCCTATAGGCATACTTTCTACAACACACTCACATAAAAATAAAAAGAATTAAAAAACAAGTAGCACATTAGTTCCCTCCCCCCTTTTTAACTAGATACCCGCTTCACTATTATTTCTTTACATCATTTGCGGAAAAAATAAAATACAGAATAAAATCAATAAGAATAAATCTTCAAAGGCCATCCTCCTAATTCATCCCATCCCGGACGACTCTTCATATCTCTATTTCGCAAGAAATTGAAACCTGCAACACTTACGAAAAAAAACTAGTAGTATCAATAATAAAATAATAAATAAATAAGCAATTCATGAATAAAAGAAGAGAATAGAGATTCACCGGGTATTCCAATAATGGTTAAAGTCAAGACTTTGATCTTGATCTTGACAGGAGGATGAACAGATAAACAAATTTAAACTAATTTTCTTTTTCTAAAAGAGAGTTTCCAAGAAGATGAAATTTCTATCCTGCATATATATTTTTTTCGTGTGAAAAATGTGTTTATTCTATGTATGAGAATAGTGAAGTCTGTCTTTTATGGAAAAGTAACCAATCAAGGATGAGTAATATTTGCCTAAGTAAAGAAATTATTGGAGTGATTTTTGGAAAGAATATTACATATGAAAAGAAAATAATTTGAGTAGAAATCTTCCAAATATGAAAATATTTGGTCATGTTTAAAAATTTGAAATTCGAATAAAATTAGGGCTAAATAAAATTCTATCAAATAATAACTACTAAATTACTACGTAATAAATTTTATTAAATCACTAATTATACATATTATAAAATAAAATAAGTCAATGTTATTTATGTCAAATTAATAAAATTTTCTCATTCAAACATTTACAAAATAAAATAAAGGATAAATACAAAAAATGAGTAAATAATAATAATAATATTTTTATAAATTATGAATGCAAAAAATATATAATTTTTGGGTAAAAACTAAATATAAACTTATACATATAATAAAAAAATATTTTTTAAATGTTTAAATAATTGAATAACATAAAAAAAAAAGGGTTAAGGATGGTCAAAATTGGGTGTCAACATTCTGAGTATGAAAACTTTTTTGATAGAGAGTGCTACTTTCGAATGAAGTCCTACACAACCTGAATTCAGACTAATCGAGCTTCGACGTGAGTTTAAATACTGGTCTATAAAAGGAGATGAGCTTTTACCAATTGAAGCTTTGTTGTGGAGCCAGCTGCCCATCGTTGTTGTGGGTTTCCAATGAAAATATTTTGTCTCACATAAAGATTACACATTATTAATATGAAGTCTTTCATGTGATAAAAGATATTGTTTATAGATATGACTTTCATTAATGTGATCGATGTATTGTATCGCCCGATCTCTTACTTGTATACTTAGCTAATAAAAGAAAGTTGGATTTGTTGTTTCTGATATCAGAAGGAGCAAGCAGTTAAAATCAAAACAATTTTTTTGTATGCACTAAATTAATGCGTGTTTGAATAATGATTTGATTTTGATTGTTATATTTTTACTTAGTTAATTAATATAATCTTTATAATGTCTTTTTTTTTTTAACTAATTTTCATTAACCACCAAATGATCTTTACATAGCTATAGCAATATGAACTTATTGTTATCTCAATTGAAACTCATTACAGCAGTTTTCCTCCTAAATCTAGAACTCTAATTGTTGCAACATGCTCCTAGCTACTGGATTAGCTCGTACATTACACATATAAACAATCTCCCTAACAATTACTTCACATTGTCTACTCTTGCCCTCAAATGTTTTGAGGTTTCTTTCAGACCATATCAAATACATAATTTCTGCACATACCATTTTGAATAGCTGTGTCTTAGTAGATTTTTCCTTAGAAGATACTATCAGCTACTTTAGATGTTCCCCCAATGTTGCTTTTGGATACCATTGCCAGTTCAGTCATGCCATAATTCTCCTCCATAAGTTATGAGTGAAGGAACATTCAACATTGTCAGTTTGCCAAAGGCTCTATCTATTCTACTGCAGATTCTAGCATTGTCAGTTTGCTTTTTTGTCCAAGTATAATATTCTCCCTTCCATGCTACCTTATTCATCATTATATCTTGCATACAGTCTGAATAATCTCTGATCTCAGCTAGTGTGACTGGTGCTCCAAATATTCTATCCTGAAGGTATATTACTGTATTGAAATCACCCCATGCTAGCCAAGGCACTGCTACATTTTGACTTATGCTTCTCAGATCAATCCAGAGTTGCTTCCTTAGTTCCATGGTGTTGAATCCATACACTAGTAGCATTCACAAGTGGTTGCCTTTGAAATATTAGTAACTGTACAGTGAATAAGTTAGCTTGTGAGTACCTTAGCAGTAACTTTAAAGACACTTGTCCTATGCAATCTAGATCCTTCTATTACAGCTACATTGGTAATTGGTGAGCACCTCCCATCTAGAAAAGACATTACTAACTATTTTAGTGAAGTTTTGTTGTTTAACCCTTATTTCCACCAATCCTACAAGCTTTATTTTCCTATTTTTCAAGAGGTGTTTGAGCTCTTTTTGTTTGTACCTCTTGTATATTCCCCTAACATTCCACACTAATCAAACCATCACTTTTTGCTTCTGGGATTAGCTTTGTACTCTCTGCAGTCTGTTTTATTAGCCCTTTACTTCTCTATTCTTGAACTGATTTTTTATACTGCTGCTTTGTATTTGCCTTAATCTGTTTTGTAGGGCAGTAGTGTCCTACAACCGAGCACTTGGTATATACTTTGGTTTCTAATCATATTCAATATGCTGTTGAATTTGTTTCCTACTAGACTCCACTATAACAATTTCAGTAGGAAGTAGATTAGTAATGTTGACTTCAATAAGCATCCTTGCAAATGAAATTCTAGTCTGATTTGCAGTACATTCATCTACATAGATAGGCTTGCCTATTGCACTTGCTATTTTGCTCAAGAAATCTTTGCTCCACTCTATTTTTTTTACCAAACCACAACTTTAATTTTTGCCTTCCTGAGTTGCTCAAGAAATCTTTGCTCCAATCTATTTTTTTTACCAAACCACAACTTTAATTTTTGACTTCCTGAGTTATGCTTTCATGCATATCTATATATCTAAGTATCTATATAATAGGAGAGGTGATAGCGCTTATGTGTCAGAACTACAATTATTCTGAATTTTTAAAGTTTAAAAATTAATTAATAAACTTAAATATAAAATAAAAATAAAAAATTAAGTAAAAACTGTCTTACAAAAAAAAGCAGAAATTTATTAAAAAACTGCCAATTGACAAAATTGGATTAACAAACTGTCAATTGACAAAATTATTTACAATTTGTTTATAGAAAAATATTTTAACAAAATATGTGTTTCAGTGTTAACATTCAATTGGAATTAGTATTAATGTAGAACTTTATGTTTCATTAAACTATAGAAACTCTGTTAGTTTATTTCAATCCTAAATATTAAATAAATTGTTAGTAGAAAATTCTTCTCGACATTTTTCTGGATTTCTTTTGGAATTTTTTAAACCTTTTTTACTTATTTTTTTGAAGTTCTTTTTAGAGGGGTTTAAAAAAATAAAATAAAAATTCTCGGCCTTTTTTTAAAAAAATTTTTGGGGGTTCTTTCTAGACCTTTTTTTCCCCTTCTTTTGCTTATTTTCCGGAAGTGTGTTGCCTATTTCTTGGATGGTTTTAATTTATTTTTTTGAATTATAAAAAATAGGATTCATAAACTTTTTACAATTAGAATGTAGGGAAAAATTATAAAATAAGATTCAATACCACTTGATACAAATTGATAAAGGGAGTGAATGAATCAAAAGTTAAATGAAGTGACCGAATCAAAAGTTCAAATTGAAGTGTTTTTATAGAAGTAGAGAAGTCATAAATCAAAAAGGAAAGAAGATAATATTTTATTATATTTAGGATAAAACTTTTCATCATATAATTATTTGAGTTTCCTCTTCAAAGTGAGAAACTTGTGTTATTTAAAGGAAAAAAAAGTAAAAAATAAAATTAACCAAACCGTGTTTCCTACAAAAAAGAAAAACTTTTCGGAAGTTTTTTCCTTATTTTTTTTTTCTTTTTCATGTGTTTTCCTTTTTATTTTTTTTCTTTTTCACTAATTTTCTTTTACACCAAGTTTATTTTAGTTAGAAAAAGATCTTATGTGGGATTTTTCTTTATTTTTTTTCTTTTTGACTAAACTGGACGTGTTTTCCCTTTTAATTTTTTTTTCTTTTTGACTAATTTCCTTTTACACTAATCTATTTTAGTTGGAAAAGAATTCTTTGTGTAGGAATTTTTCTTTATTTACTTTTTAATTATATTTAATATTATTAAAATAATAATTCTTAAAAAAAAGGTGAAAAGACGATTTTGTCTAAAGATGAGTCTTTTAATGAAGGGCAAAAAATTTAATCAACATTATTAAGGGGCTTCACACTTTTAATATAGTATAAATAGATAGATAGATAGATATAGATAAGGGAGAAAACAACACTACTTATAAAGAAATGTTCCTTTCTTCCCATGTTTAAACTCTTAAAGTTCATTTGTTCAAATGATATTCAATTATTTTAACTGCGATAAATAAGTCACATATATGTGATGACCCACATAGATCATTCACATAAACTTCTATTTTGTTTCTTTAGGTATAATTATTTATTATATCAAAACTTGAGGTACATAATATTATTTTCTCCATCTTACTGTATGTGACATCATTTTACTTGATTCCATTTTTTTTGAAAAGAAGATTTTTAAAATTTAATTTGGGTCTAAAACAATCCTTAGATATTTGTGTGGTTAAAAATTATATCATTAAGGATAAAGAAAAAAATTTAAAATTAGATTGTTTTTAATTATAGTAAAATGTCATTCTACTTGGGCTGAACTAAAAAGAAAATGATGTTATCTAAAATTAAATAGAGGGAGTAATATTCATTTACTTTATAATTTACTATATGTAATGACTTCCAAAGTCATTTCCGTACTTTCATGCAACTTTACCCTTTTGTCCCTCCTCGTAGCTTCATTATAGTTATTATGCAGTGTTAGGATGGGCAGTACGCTTCCCAAGGTGATTGAACGAATTGTGTGCTAGTTTCCTTTTTCATAGAGCGTTAAGTTCAAAAGAATTGAGTTTAGTCAACATTCAGAGATTGAGCATCGGATGAAAATTCTAACAGTTCCATGAGCTCTGGAAGACCCATTTTGATCTAGGAGGAAGGTTGGTTTGAGTTTTGGGCCCCTCATTTTGAGTTTTTGCAGAAAGTAATTTTAACTTTTAAGTTTATGACCATATTGGACTTCGGTTAAGTTTGGGTAAACGAGTTTGAATATAAGAAAAGATTTGACTCCTTCAAGAAGCGTCCTATTGTTCTCGATCTAGTGGTGAATCTGAAACAATTAGAAGACTCTCACTGCTCAGTAAGTACCTTTCTCAGAGCTAAAACATTATCTCTTCTTTTACGCCTTTATGGTCTTGAGTGTTGTGAAGACCCTATTTGGATGTTTTATGCAAATCTCTATTAATCTGAAGATAGTGATGATTGGGAACTCTTGTTTTGAGAAATCAAATTATGGTAAATGTGCACCTGTTCAAAGACATTCTTAGGTTTGGAGTTTATCGGTTATATTTTCTATATTAATGGCACTTGGCTAGAAGATTTTGAAGTGTCATTAGAGGATGCAAAAGCAGTCATTGAAGAACCTAATGTAGACCTATATGATTTTGGTCCTCAGCCTCTATATTTTGAGAATCATTTTTTTGGCTCACATTGTCGCCACCACTTATTACCCTACAAAAGATCTCTTAAGCATCTCCAACAGAGATGTATTTGTTCTCTACCATCTTTCAAAGAAGCATCGAATCAACTGGGCCATGTGGATTCGTGAATACATGATAGAGTGTGTTGAGGACTCTAATCCCTTGACTAGTCTTCTCTACGAACTACTCATCTCTAGGATCATCATCGAGAATATGGTGGACCTCTCTAAGTTCAAGCCTATTAAAATCTCTTTGACTTATGATACTAGGACTTTTTCTAGTATGGGATACACTCTGGTACATAAGAAATGACACAAGAAAGAGGTTCTGAATAGCAAGATTGACGCTCCTGAGGCAACTCGAGTTGGCCAACTCTACTTCCATTATGTTAAAGGAAGTTGATGAGATCAAAAGTTGCATTTCTGTCTTGGAACTAACATGTTGGTTTTGTGGTGTTTGACTGAGAAGATTCTTCATTCATGCAAGGATACAAGCATTGATGTTGGAATGCTCAACTTGAATATAGATGGGTTTAAAAAAAGATGGAATGCAATTAGTAAACACGCTGATCAAGCAAGTCGACTCTATCAAGGTGGAAGCTGACTCCTCTCGCAATGACCTCGCAGTTTTTGTATAGACCTTTTATTCTAATTTCTATAAGAATTTTGAGCACTCCTACGACTCTTTTGTAACACTCTTTGATTTTCTTCTATCTGATTTGGATGAGTATGTGCAGATAATATTACGATGATGCTGAGAAAATCTGAGAAAAACTATAAAATCAGACTTACGAGAGGCATTACGAGTCATAGAGAGGATTACGACTTGTAAAGAGGGGTCCCGTAGGGAATTTTAGTGACTCAAAGTTTCAGGACCCTTTAACTATGAGATGAGTATACGACTCATAGACCTCACTACGACTCATAGAAGAGGGTTTCGTGGCTAGTTCCAGTGTTCCATGTTGCAAGGTCTCTCCAGCCACGAGAGGTCAGTTACGACTCGTATTGCTAACTACGACTCGTAACAAGGGATTTCATAAATACTTCCAGTGATTTAGGATTTTAAGACTTCTATTCTACGAGGAGAAGTTGTCAGGGTTTCGTAGACCCTTTTGGCTGAGTTAATGAGGGGCATTTTTGTCCATTTTGGCCCATTTTTCATTAAATCCTATACGGATTTTGGCTTGTATAAAGCCTTAAAACCAAACCCTAGGCCATTATTTCACTATTTTCCACCTTGAGGGTTCTTGAGAGCAAAGAGGAGAGGAGGAAGAAGCTAGGGTTTACCATTCAAGAGCAAGGATTGATCGAGGTTTGGTTATTCTTCAATTACCAGGTATGTAAGGCTTACCAAAGAGTGAAATCTTTCCTTCACACGCCCCTTCACCTTCTTGAGTCAATATCTTGAGGAAAAGAGTCAAGATTTTGAGAAATCTTTACTATTTTAATATTGAAATCCTTTTATGTCATGACCCAAGCCCAAAGTCTAGACGTGACATGGTGCAACGGGAACCTAACGGGAACCCAAACAAGTCTCTTAGAGCATCATTACACATCCTTGGTCGCGGAAGCAATAAATCAAGGATCAAAAGATAAAAGAATGGGGAAAATCGGGGCTAAGGGAGAACATTTTCATATCATCATAGTTAAAAGACAATAGTCAATCATATCATAGATACATAACATGTCCAACAACCACCTCTACTACATAGATAAAAGCGGGGGCCAAGCCAAAGTAATCGGGCTCACCCTCATAGTCAAAATAAATAAAAAAGAAGAATGTCTCAGTATATAATAGAAGAAACATAGACCAAGGTAGCCTGAATAGCATCGAACTAGCCATAGGGAGGAGGATGATGAACTTGGGCACTGGTTCCTACATGGTGACATCATGTAGGCATAGAGTATGCGTTAGTACGTTTGAATGTACTATGTATGTAGGATGCAATGCAAACAAGGATTAAGCATCATAATCAAAATGCATAATATTAAGCAATAGGCATACTATAACAATATAACATGTAAGATAAATGCATAAGTAAAACATGCTTAAGTAACTAATGCTCATATAGGATATCATATGTGTAGAAGAGACCAAGCCAGATTTCCAAATGTTCAACCCTTTGGTAAGTTAGTGATGATGCCGCCTCATCACTTAGGTGGATGAGTACTAAACCTCATCTAGGTTGGTGATAATGCCGCCCCATCACCATGATGGAGAAGTATAAACCCTTTCCTAGGTTGATGAGTACAAAACCCTATCTAAGTTAGTGATGATGTCGCCCCATCACCAGGTGGAGAAGTACAAACCCTTTCTTAGGTTGATGAGTATGAACCCCATCTAGGCCTGGTCTAATGCAACACTTTATATGGAATTTATCATGTACATAAGCTCATTTCATCATCATATAGTCATTCATGTCATATCCATACTTTGGACCTTCAACTCCTCAAGAAACCACATCCGGACATTTTATCAAGCACTTTGAGGGTGTGTAATGCTAGTATAAAATCATGAAATATAGAGATGAAATCATGAAAGAAAATCTATTGTAAAACCATCAATTAACACCTTGCAACATCCTCAGGCAATATAAATCAAAACCTCTTCTCAAATCTTATAATAGATTACAAAGGAATTCCATGCAACCTTACTATCTCATGGATGTACAACCTTGCATGTTCTTCAGCCCTATATGTGGTCGTAATCGGTAAAAAGTGAGCCGATTTCATCATTCTATCAACCACCACCCAAATGGAATCGAAACCTTTCCCAGTGAATTTCATAATAAGCAAGACCCATTTGTAAATCAACTTTAAATTATACAATTTAAGTAAAAGGAGGCTTGGGTATCAAGGGTGAAAGGAACCCATGAAAGAAACCTACATACATTGGCTTAGAGGTGAACTTGGTGAAGATTGGAGATAGAGACTTGAAGCTTTGAAGAAGAACCTTATCTTGGGATGAGGGATACTTGAAGCTTGAAGAAGAACCTTGAAGGAGAACCTTAGCTTGGGATGAGGGTTTGAGACTTGAATTTGGGAGTGAAAATATGACTAAGTGTTTAAGGGAGTTTTAGGAAATGTTTAGGATGATATGAGGGTAAAATAAGGCTAAGTATAGATAAAAACACAGTTGGAAACACTTAGGCCCAAGGCCCCAAAGCCTTAGACCTAGATAGAAATCACTGGCAAAAAAATACAAAGGTCCGCGACACGGACATATTGCGGAGGCCTAATTAACATATGTTCGTGACAGCTGCTTGTCCCGGTGCTGTCGCAGATTGTCTCTGGAAATTAAAATTTTAGAAATTTGAAATTGTGATTCGATTACTCTAAAATTGGGGTAGACCCTTTTTCCCCTAATTTTGACCCCCTGAACAAGAATATAAAGTCAGAATTTTAATATCATACACGAATTTTGAGATATGTGGAATTTAAAATTTTAGGCATTTCGAGGCATATTTTTGGGCACTTTTTGGCTTCGTTTCAATATCTCCCCCTTGGAAACATTCGCCCCCGAATGTAAAAGAGACGGAATAGATAATAGTGATCATAAACAAATCAGCCCCAATAAGAATGCAACATTACATTTAAAACACCACTTGTTTCGATTTGTTGGTTCCTCCAAAGGACCTTAATGGATGCCACCTCCTTGTTACTTAATCTCTTCACTTACATATCTGGAATTTGAACCAGAACCTCCTCATAAGTCAAGTTATCCTCAACAACACCCACAACATCAAGAGGCATAATAGCATTAGGATCACCAACATATTTTCTCAATATAGAGACATGGAACACCGGATGAACCAAATTCATTTTGCTAGGCAACTTCAACTCATAAGATACCTTGCCAAACCTCTTCAAGACCTCATAAGGACCAAAATACCTTGGACTCAACTTTTCCTTTTTACCAAATTGGACCATACCTTTCATTGGAGAAACTTTCAAATAAACCCAATCACCCACTTTGAATTCAAGGTCTCTTCTTCTCACATCGGCATAAGCTAATTGACGACTTTGGGCTATTTTTAACCTGTTCCTAATCATCCTAGCCTTCTCAAGAGCCACCATAACTAGATCTAGTCCTAATAAAGACACACCTCCAACCTCAAACCAACCACCTGGTGATCTATAACATCTCCCATAAAGAGACTCAAAGAAGCCATACCGATGCTAGAGTGGTAGCTATTGTTGTAGGTAAACTCAATCAAAGGAAGATAGTCATCCCAACTACCCCCTACAACACCTCCCATAAAGAGCCTCAAAAGGAGCCATACCGATGCTAGAGTGATAGCTATTGTTGTAGGTAAACTCAATCAAAGGAAGATAGTCATCCCAACTACCCCTCAACTCCAATACACAAGCCCTTAGCATATCCTCAAGGGTTTGAAATGTCCTTTTGGCTTGGCCATCCGTTTGAGGGTGGAAGGTCGTACTAAGGTAAATTTTTGTACCAAGACCCCTTTGAAAAGACCTCCAGTGGAAGGCCATATTAAGGTGAACTTTTGTACCAAGACCCCTTTGGAAAGACCTCTAAAAGTGTGAAGTGAATTGTGAACCATGATCCGATATGATGGACAAAGGAATTCCATGCAACCTTACTATCTCATGGATGTACAACCTTGCATGTTCTTCAGCCCTATATGTGGTCGTAATCGGTAAAAAGTGAGCCGATTTCATCATTCTATCAACCACCACCCAAATGGAATCGAAACCTTTCCTAGTCTTGGGCAATCCAACCACAAAATCCATATTAATCACTTCCCACTTCCAAGTGGGAATCTCTATGTCTTAGGTTAGGACACCCGACCTTTGATGTTCGCTTTGACTTGTCGACAACTATGGCAATCGGAAATGAATTTTACAATGTCCCTCTTCACGCCTCCCCACCAATACACTTTCCTCAAGTCTCTATACATTTTGGTGGAACCAAGGTGAATAGAATATGAAGAATTATGGGCCTCATCAAGGATCTTCTCAATACACATCCCTCAAGTCTCTATACATCTTGCTGGAACCGGGGTTGATAGAATAAGAAGATTTATAGGCCTCATCAAGAATTTTCTCGCTCAAACCATTAATACAAGGCACACACAACCTACTTTGGTACCTAAGGGCACCATCTTCCCCTTGGGAGAAAACCTCCACTTCGTCCTCTTACACTAAGACCTTCAATTCAATCAAGGAGGAGTCAAGGTCTTGTTTTGCTACTACCTCATCAACCAATGAAGACTTGGACCCATCAACAACAACCACACCATCATCACCAACCTCCTCCAATCTAACCCCCAATCTAGCCAATCTATGCACCTCCCTAGCTGTCTCCCTATCACCACCATCAACATGAGCTAGGCTACCTATAGATACCCCATTCAACACATCCGCCACCATATTTTCTTACCCCACCATCCACATTAGCTAGGCTACCTATAGACAACTGACTCAAAGTATTCGCCACAATATTTGCCTTACCTGGATGGTAATGTACACTCATGTCATAATCTTTGAGAAGTTCTAGCCACCTTCTTTATCTCAAGTTGAGATCTTTTTAAGTGAAGACATATTGGAGGCTCCAATGATCGGTGAAGACATCAACATGCACCCCATACAAATAATGATGTCAAATCTTCAATGCAAACATAATAACAGCCAATTCAAGATCACGAGTAGGGTAATTCCTTTCATGCACTTTGAGTTGCCTAGAAGCATAGCCTATGACTTTACCATTTTGCATTAGCACACAACCCAAACCAACTCTAGATGCATCACAATAGTGAGCGGACACAAGCCTATCCTTCAGTGTTTAGAAGCTCCTCTGACAGTCGTCGGTCCACACAAACTTAATCTTCTTTTAAGTTAATTTTTTCACAGGGGAAGCAATGGAGGAGAATCCATTCACAAATCTTCTATAATAACCTGCAGGCCTAAGAAGCTCCTAATATTCGACGGGGTCAATGGTCTAGGCTAATTTCTAATCATATCAATTTTCTGAGGATCCATTTTTATACCATCTCCTGATACCACATGATCCAAGAATGCAACCTCTTTCAACCAAAATTCACACTTATCATATTTAGCATACAATCTCTCCTCCCTCAATCTTTGCAACACAACCCTCAAATGACCCATATGCTCCTCTTTACTATGTGAATAGATCAAAATATCATCAATGAAGACCACCATAAAAGAATCAAGGTAAGGTTTGAAGACCCTATTTATTAGGTCCATGAAGATGGCCGGTGCATTAGTCAACCCAAATGACATCACAACAAACTCATAATATCCATATCTAGTTCGGAAGACCGTCTCGGGAATGTCATACTCCCTCACCCTCACTTAATGATATCTGGACCAAAGATCAATCTTAGAGAAAAAGCTAGCCCCTTGCAATTGGTCAAACAAGTCATCAATTCTTGGAAGAGGATATCTATTTTTTATAGTGACTCTATTGAGTTGCTGGTAGTTAATGCACAGCCTAAATGACCTATCTATACATGTTTTCTTCCATGAAATTCAAGAAAAATTGAGCAAAAAAACTGGATGAACAGTAATTTCCCTCTCGGGTTACTGTTCATCCAAGAGGAAAAAATTGCTTTTTTTTGGTTATTGATTATTTGGTGCTTCAAGATCGGTACACGGGATCCCCCAATAGGTGTGGTAACTTTGGTTTGTCGAGAAATCGCTTCTAGAATGAATTATGAAGTTTTGAAGTTTTTAGACAATTTTGGAGT
>DF360898.1:35789-53776 GCA_000787875.1 Solanum virginianum | reverse complement strand
TGCTATTTACCTTTTTAAAGGCATGCTGAAGGTGGAATTCACTATATTGCATATAGAAAGGGCATAGATATAGTTGGTTCTCCCGGGCCTTATCGGGAACAGGTGCCAGTCCACCTTAATGGGATTTGGGGCGTGACAATTTTGCACTTGATATATTTGTGGTTTGTGAAATTTATGTCTTAAAAAGCCCAAGTGTTAAGAAGCCCAACTAAAAAAATTTGGGAAGCCCAACTAAAACAATTTGGGAAAACTAAGTTTGTACCCCTTTAAAGCATAAAATTCGCGTGCTGATGTCAGCACTTGCTTGTATGATATACCAATAGGGTATCACAGATGATTGATCTCAGTTCTATATGATACCAATATAGTATCAATATACCGGATAGAGTATTACAAATAATATGTTTTCTACTCATTTAAAATTTAATAAATTTGTAATTTTAATAATTTTCTCTTAATTGTTTTATTTATTAAAAAAAGATCTTAAAATTATATGATACCGATAGGATATCAATATACCAACAGAATATCACAAGAATATATTTTCTACTAATTTAGAGTTTAATAAATAATTTTGTAACTTTAATAATTTTCTAATTCTATACAATACCGATATGGTATAAATATACCTACAGAGTATATAACAAATATATTTTCTACTAATTTAGATTTTAATAATTTTTTTGTTTATTTCTTAAAAGGAAACCTAATCCTATGTATCAATTGGGTATCAATATACCGCCAGAGTATCACGAATGACTGAGGTCATTCTATATGATACCATTATGATATACATATACATACCGTCATAATATATTTCATAGTATTTATGCTAATATCAGCATGCAAAATAAAAAAATAAATGAGTAAAAAGTTAAATAATTTGAATAATAAGTTAATTAAGAGTAAATAATTTAGATTAAGTCGTAAATAATTTCAAATTACCTAAAAAAAAAAAATTGGTGGTGAAGCTGGGACCTGTTGTTAACAAGGTGGGACCTCTGTTTTTGTTCCTCTTTTATCTTATCCTACCCAAATAAGCCATGGCCTGTAACGAAGTATCCATCTCCTCAGAGCACCCAAAAAATGGCTTGTTTGACACAGCAATTTGTTGGGTTGAAGTGCCCACCAATTTCAGCAAGAAGGCTTGTAAATCCCATTAGTCATCAGGGTAAGCAGCAGAGCCAGAAGCCAAGAATAGTAATACAAGCTGCAGCAGTGGTGACAAATGCACAGACGAGAGAAAGAGTAAAGCTTAAGGAGATGTTTGAGGATGCCTATGAACGATGCCGCACTACACCTATGGAAGGTGTTGCCTTTACTGTTGATGATTTTCATTCTGCCCTTGAAAAATATGATTTTGACTCCGAAGTTGGTACCAAGGTTAGCTCTGACATTCCTTCTTTCTTTCTTTTTTTACTGAAAATTAATTGGGTGCTGTGTTTTTTCTCAAATTCTAAAATGTCAAACACAATGCTTTGTATTCTGTACTGTTTATCATTGGGTTTTTGAGCTTTAGCTTGGTTAGTCAAAAATGGCAAGTATTAAGTTACTATTCTGATTATCAATATATAACGAACCAAAAGTTTGAATTTTTTTTGTATGTTCAGGTCAAAGGAACGGTTTTTTCTGTAGATGCAAATGGAGCTCTAGTTGACATCACTGCAAAATCATCTGCATTCTTGCCTGTACGAGAGGCTTCACTTCACACCATCAAACATGTAGAGGAAGCTGGAATATTTCCTGGCTTACGCGAGGAGTTTGTGGTAGTTGGTGAAAATGAAGCTGATGATAGTTTGGTTTTGAGTTTGCGATCAATCCAGTATGACCTTGCTTGGGAGAGATGCAGGCAGCTACAAGCTGAAGACGTTGTTATCAAAGGCAAGGTATGTGTTTGATGGTAAAGCTCTTCATACCATGATTTTCGATAGCCATACCCTTTTGCTCTCATCTCTGAATAGCACATTGCATTAGCAGGACATTCACTTGTATTTCTGTGGATGGTTTTGCAGGTGGTTGGTGCAAATAAAGGTGGAGTGGTCGCTCTAGTGGAGGGCCTTCGTGGTTTTGTTCCATTCTCCCAGATATCGACGGTTAGTTGTATATTCATCACATAAAGTATAAACTATTCTGTGAAGATGTTAATGTTAACTTGTACATCTTCTGTCATCCAGACCAAACATATTCATATTGTAAAACAGAAATGAGAGGAAAGAAAACTACTTGTTTTGTGGATTAAAATTCAATTCAGAGTGGCTCATTTTATAAAAATTGTTATACTATTCTAATAAGGTAGTGTTTAACAAGATCCTGTTAGAAAGAAATAATCTAAACCTCTGGAATATTCTACACGATTCCTCTATCCCTGTACAACAGTTAAAGTACAATGTTGTAGGTTTTTGGCTTTTTGGTTAAAAGTGAGACAGCTTTCATGTGGCAGAAAGAGATATTTCTTTTCTGCAATGATATGAGATATGCCCGAACGAATGTTGGATCAATGATATGAAGTTAAAGAAAGGTAAACTGGGTCCAACAAACAATTAATTATACTAACAAATATATAATAATAAATAGATTAGCTATAACAAGTATCTAAATTCTAAATCAAAAGATCAACTGAGGCGGCATTATGAGGCCTAGGAGAAACATGTTAAGAATGAAAAGGAAGGCAGCAAACAGGGATATTGTCTCTATGCCTAAGTGCCTATAATAAATGATTCTTACAAGGAGAACCATGAAAAATTAAAAATGGTTTGTAATGGTACTAATGTGTGGGATAATGTAGGCCTTATAAATGCAAACCCCAACGAAACTCAGCTTTTAGTTGAGAAGAGTAGAGCAAACCCACCATCCACTGAGTTTTGAACCTTGCGCCTCCGACCCTTGAGGTTGAGGATGTCTTGACTATTTTTTAAATAAGACACATTAGAATATAGTTGAATACGCCATAGGCTCCATTTTGCTATCCGTTTTCAATCAGCTTTTTCACATATGAATTTACTTTTTGATTCAATATCAAATTATGGTTTATAATTTGGTGGGGTGGAGCTTTGTGTTTCTGTGTTTCCATCAAAAGTTTACTATGATTATTTGAAACTCATCCCAAGTAACTCTCTCTCAGTGTGCCTAATCCAAAAACAATTTTTTTGATGTTTCAGAAATCAACTGCAGAGGAGCTTTTGGACAAGGAGCTTCCTCTGAAGTTTGTGGAGGTTGATGAAGAGCAATCCAGACTTGTTCTCAGCAATCGCAAGGCCATGGCTGATAGTCAGGCACAACTGGGAATAGGTTCAGTCGTTCTTGGAACTGTTCAGAGCTTGAAACCATATGGTGCCTTCATTGATATTGGTGGGATCAATGGCCTTCTTCATGTGAGCCAGATTAGTCATGATCGTGTCTCAGATATTGCAACAGTTCTCCAGCCTGGTGATACTCTCAAGGTGCGTATGGAAATCTCTCTATGAAAAAGCTTTCCACATTTGAAGAAAATCTGCAATTATCTGCTCAATCTCGTTGTAGGTCATGATATTGAGCCATGACCGTGAGAGAGGTCGTGTAAGCCTTTCTACAAAGAAGCTAGAGCCTACACCTGGTGACATGATTCGCAATCCAAAGCTTGTCTTTGAGAAGGTAAGTATTTCCAAGTGTTATTTATTAGTCTGTATTTATAACTATTCATAGTGGTATTATGCTAATGTTTGCTTGAGTTCAGTTCTCATGATGCCAAATTAGTTTCTTTTTCTACTATGGTTGTGCAACTGGATATTCTTCATCAGTTCATTGTTTCTTGTCTCTTTTTCTGTTTCCATTAATCTTTCCGAGTGGAAATAATTAATTCTTTCGAAATGCCAATACTTAAACCATCTCATTCCACTCGATTAAAATGATTCAATTTGCATTTTGTCAAAATTCGAGACTGGTTCTGAAAATGCTTTAGCCAGTATAGGGTATTTCCTTTTAGTCAAAAGTACAGGGTTAATTTAATTCTGTGGCATCTTGCTCCATCCACTTTTTTCTTCTTCCATTTTTTCAAAGTACAGGGTTATTTGGGATGGTCTTTCCATTTTTTTTTTCAATATTCTAAAAAGTAAAGGGGTTAATCTTTTAGATGTGAATTAAAGTTTGCAATTTGTTTTTTACAGGCTGAAGAGATGGCCCAGACGTTCAGGCAGAGAATTGCCCAAGCTGAAGCCATGGCCCGTGCAGATATGCTGAGGTTCCAGCCTGAGGTATTTTAATTTGTAGTTGGATAATTCATCCATTGCAAAAATTGAAAATATTATGATTTGAAAAGCTTTTTCTCCCTTTAATCTTACATGAAGCATGCCAATATTTTCTATATCATGGAGTGGTCAGAACAGGACATTTTTAGGGCAGACTAGGCAATCCGACTATGGACAGGAATAGATGAGTAACAGTTTGGCTACACCAAATCTATATTGTGGTTACTACAGCCTCTTATTTGGATGTGTCTTCCTTTTCCTGGATTATTACTTGCTTAGTGAAATCCAATGCAAGAGTTTTTGTAATGCACAAAAGCATTTGAAGTCCAATAGCAACGGACATAAGTGACTTTACATCAATTGTTTCAGCTATGTCGAAATAACACTCTGCCAATTCAATTCTTTCTGTGTTTTCATGAATATATATAAGCTGCGGAAGTAGAAAGAATAGGATATGGGGAAGAAGATGGTGTCTTGTTCTCATTTTCTAAAGGATGTAGAGATTAGTGGAAAACACGCTATCAAAATACAGAGAAAGGAGAGAGGAGGACAAAGACAAAGTAAGAGAAGGAAAGAGAAAAGAAGCAGTAAAGTTGAGTATTGTGCTAGCCCGAGAGCAAAACAAGATGTAGAGACAATAACTGGAAGGCAGAAGTTAATGAATTCTGTTTCTTCCTTTCTTTCCACATCAGGAGATGAAATTAGCATTGGATGACAAAAGAGAAGGAAGTAGAGATATTAGAACAAAGAAAAGAAGGAACACAGATATAGCTGGGGGGAGCCTTGAGTAACAAGGGAAATAGGATTAAAATTTAAGATGTTGGCTATGATGATACTCTTAAGTTAAACTTTTTACTCAAAAAATAAAAAAATAAAAAAAATTCTCAAGTTCAACTTCTAACTTAAGAGATTCTAGCTTTAGCTTAATCGTCACCCTTTAGTGTCTTGATATGTAGTAGTCTCATGCCCGCAAATTCAGCTAATCAAATGTGGTTTAATATAAACTGCTGATTGCTGGTACTTTCTCCTTACAAATGAAAGTTAAAATTATTGTCATATTCCTTTCCTTGAAATGATTGCTTGTGATTGAGAATATCGACTCCTGTAACTTCTCTTTTTTTCTTTTTTCCTCAGAGTGGATTGACCCTCAACTCTGATGGGATTTTAGGCCCGCTGACCTCTGAACTACCTGAGGATGGACTGGACTTGAGTGAAATTCCGCCGACTGAAGATTTATGAATTCTGAATCAAACCCCTTCTTTTTAACCCATTTGTTGCTCAAGTTTTTGTATAAATAATTATTTGTAGGTTTAGGAACTAGGAATTGCACCCGCAATCATTCTATTGTATTTTACCATGTTCCGTAACACTTTGGCTAAGAATGAGGCATTGCTAACAGCAGTAATTGTTGAAGCATACTGGGATCTTGATATGGTGTTAAATTAATGACCTGTTTAGAAAAAAGCCCCACAATTTTTTTTCCTGTCTTGCTATCGTAAGGGTTCCATTCTTTGTTCGAGATCTCCCTATTTCTTTCGGCATAGTTCTTGCCAACAAGGAGCGAAATAAATAGTTGCATGTCATGGTCTCAATCCACAATTTGTATCTATTTAATCATCATTCCACTAGTTTTTTGATCCACTTGGTCTTCTTTTATAATTGTCTTCCAATGGTTCGACCTACCCATTATCATCCTACGTTGTGGTTTCGATCCTTCTCACAAGATCATGTATACTACATGAAAGAGTGCTTGACAAGAAGAATGCATATACATGAGATAGCTTTAGCATAGTCAATTTCCTGATTCATGTCAGAAAACCGTATCGTTCCTCCTGGTTAACTTGTTGCAGTGCTGCTTGGGCAGCAGCAATTTCTGCCAGTTGGGAGGTTGCGTCTCATTGTGTTGTTGCTTGTGCCATGATAACTAGATTCACGACCAAAACAAGCAAACGTGTTATGGAATAGAAAATACCCAATAACATTAAATGCCAGTAACAAATTTTTTAAACCGTATTATCTGACAACAATGTCAAAAATTGATATGCTCAAAATTAAACCCTAAGATAATTTTGTCTGCAAATATAGTAACTCAAACAAGGTTGGGATCGAACTCATAAGAAATTAGGAGAAAATAATACAAATTAGACGAATATAGATTGATGGTCTGATTTCTATTCCAAAAGAGTGGAAAAGAATTACATAACTAAAACTAAAAACTTACAATATAACTACGAGTTGTAAGCATATAAGATTCAATCACTAATGTTGTTGTAACGCCCCAAATTATTCTAACTCCGATCAGCCAAGAAAGTTCAGAAAAGGAGTTCAATTCTACAGAAATTGAGTTTCTACGGACGGAATCTACAACCTGTAGAAGCATCCACAGATCGTAATAGCCTTGTGGAATCGAAATAGTGAAAGTCCAATATGAGTTTGACTTCCATGAGCCCTTTCTAAAGTCCGTAAAAACTTTCACGGACCATAGATGGCCCTCGTAGAAGACTGATGCCATCAACCCATGTTCATTTTCACAAACCAGTTCTATGGCTCATAGAACGTTTTACGGACCATAGAATGGTCTTGTAGATCCAAAGTCCTAAGACCCCCAAAGTCTCAATACTTTTTCTATGGGGCCTACAGGATGACCCATAAAAGAGTGTCTGTAGACCTTGACCCTCAAAAGTTTTAGTATTTACAACTGGCATTCTACGACCCATAGATGCAATTCGTAGATCACTTGGATAACTTTTAACAAAGGGTATTTTTATCTTTTTCCATTCTTTCTCAATCAAAACCCTGATATTTTGGAACTAATTTGGGTCCCTTATTAGTACCCTATATGCCCTTTCTCCTATTTATACTTAGAATATTTTGAGAGCAAGGACTAGAGAGGGGAAAAGCTAAGATTTAAGCATTTCAACCAAGTTCTTCAAGTTTCAATTAAAAACAACAATTTTTTCAAGTATGTAAGGCAATTCATAGTATTGGATTGAGTTCGTCCATGCGCCCTATAACTAAATTCTGTCATTAAAGAGTTCAAATTGAGTTTTAACCTAATTCTTTTTAATTTCAAATGAGTTAATTCTTTCTTCATTGAGTTCCATATAAATATGTATTGAGATTATAATTGTTCTTACATTTCAACATGTTGAGATTATTGTTCATGGTTACATTCACACGAGCCCCATTTGAGTTGATGTTCATTATTTTGACTATGCATTGTTTTGAATAAGGATAATGTATTTTCATGCATTGAGTAAAGTATGAGTGTTTAGGGAACATGAGCATCCCAAATGCATATATTTTTTGTGAGTTGTAAATCTTTATATTTTGGAGTTATACATGACTTTTACTAAAGATTAATTGAATTGAAGTTTTATAAACAATCGATGATCTTAACGAAGAGTATGATGAGTTGAGAAGAGCTTGAGCCTTTTTGAGTAAAGTCCAATGATACTAGACAAGATTACTCTTTTTTTTAAGTATTTTACAACTTGATGTATATGATCATAGAGTTAGTTTTGAGAGTAGTATTAAGCATCGATTTGTAAGAGTTCAAACAACTCAAGCCCCATAAACTACATAGTCAGCATAGGATAAGATCATGTTGTTGATTCAAGCGACTCCTTATTTGTCCCAAAAAAGGACTTTTATTATGGATCCAGTGATGTTGCATCCATTTGGCAATGTATTGGATTCATGTGGCAACAACAACAGTTCATTGTATCATCACTAGCTCATAAGTGATGGTTGTCAGCTAGAGAAACTCTCTAAAGAGTAAATATTATTATTTTACTGAGCTGCATTTATTTATTTATATTTGTAAAGTATGGTCTTATTCTTAAACTTGCCTATTTTATTGAGTTGTGTTATTCTAGTACATGTCGTACATTTCATGTACTGATATCATTCGACTTGCATCATTTCATGATGTAGATACAGGTGTTAGGGATTGTCAAAAGTGCACAGTTGAAGATAAGTTCTCATTTGAGCTATGGTAAGACCTCCTTGCATTTGGATGGATCCTTTTCATTTTCACCATTCTTTCATTTTAGTAGTTCTTTTGAGGGAGTCGTGGGCTTGTCTTGATACCTTCTTATGAGTAGTTAGAGCCTTCATAGACAAAGTTAGAATAGAGTCAGATGTTTCTTTCAAAGTCTATTTTAAAAGCTACAACTTTATTATTGGGTGGTGACATGGAGTTACATGTTAATTCAAGTATTTTAAACTATAGTTTACTTATAAATGATGATGTTTAATGTAACACCCCTCAACGTAGCATGGAAAGAACTTATGATGCATTTTTTTAAATATCTTAAAATTCATGAATAATTTTGCAATCGACTTCATATTCTTACTTAGAAGGAAAAATTGAGTGGAAAAATGATTACCTACAAGGTATAAGTTGCCCGTGTCAAAAAGTAATTTTTTTTGATGAAATTGTGCAAATCAGGTCCGTGACAAACCGCGAGATAGACTTGTCATATCTTAAGTCAAAAAGTCCCAAAAATTTATTTGTTTAACTTAAAGACAATTGGGCAATAACCCAATGCCTATATAGACGGGATTACCTTACTCTTCAGCCATTTTTCAAGCCTTAAACACTCAAAACTCTCCCAAAACCCTCCTAATTCCTCATAATCTCCTCATCAAAATTTAAAATTTTTCAAGAACTTGCTTTGAATTTCAAGAACCCAAGTGAATCCCAAGTCTTCTTCAATTTCCTTTCAAGAAAATCTCAAGTTTAAGGTATGTGGGTCTTCCATTCATGGTTCCTTCCATCAATAGAGCTCCAAAAATTTTTTTGTAAATCAAATTTCGTGATTCTAATGACTAATTCTTTATAGGTAGCTTCTACTATCACTCCATTGCATAAATTATGTTAGGAATTTATTGGTTATTGATATATTGATGCATAGGCTCCTACTAATACTTGAGATTATGATATTCTTATTACATTAAAGCTTTGTAAGCTATGACATCTTAAAAGATTTGAAATATTAAGAATTTTTGAATGGTTTTCATAACATCCAAATTGGGATTTTGCAAGTATGATGGTGGATTGTTTGAATGACTTCTTAAATGACTTTAATTTACCCCTCTCATGTTTCTTAATCTTTAATTCAATGATTTTAAGCTTAAATACATATACCCACCATGTTTTGACTAAGTTATGTAGCAAACCTCTTATGTGATGAAGGCCTTATGGCAAGGCATGTGATTTATGAATGGTGTTGATGTTGAAGGGAAATTAAGCATGTTATGAGCTCATGAGAATGTTATGAATGATATGAAGCCCTTTCTTTGATATTATGGTGTAATGGTTTGATGATCTAGTTTATAATATTTAAAGCTATAAATGTTGTGATACCATGAGATACTAAGAAATTGAGAATTTTATGAGATGAATTTCATGTTTTCATGTCCATGTTTTGAAAGATGATATGTATAATTATGATAGGTTGTTTAAGAATGATTTAAATTGATGATCTTCACTATATTTCTTGAAGTATGATTTCTAAATAATGAGGAATGAAGGCTTATGAAAGATTCTATGTTTATTATTGGCTTATCAAAAGTTTCCTATGAATGAGTATTGATGGTATAGAATCTCTCATCTATTTAATGAATGAATGTATTATGGTGGAGGATCTCCCATCTAAGGAGTGATTAAGGAGCTATCTTATGACTTTGACTCTATGATATCAATAGGTTGGGGATTGGATAAATTGCCCTCCTACATGACTTGGAACAATTTTATCATATGATACTATGACTTATGATTTTTCTACTCTTGTGAGAGCATTACCTAGCATCGAGTGGACTAGAGGTGAGCACCCAGGTCCCAGAACTCCCTGCCACCACAGGTAAAGGGATTGGAGGTGATTACTCAAATCCCTAAGAGGTGAGCACCCTAAAGATAAGGTCTTGTGGCAAGTACCTGAGTCTAAGAACTAAAGGCGAGTACCCGATTCACATATGGATTTGTGGATCCACTTAGGCATTAGAAGGTTCACCTTAGCAAAGTGACTTCCCTCTTTCTTCTGGTGTAGGGGAAACATCGGGACATCAGAGATTAACTCACATGGTTTATGTTGGTTATAGTCCCTCTCACTATGTATTATGAACTCCCCAAGAATTATGGTATATGCCACTCTTGATCTATGATTTTCTTATGTATGCTCATGATCCCGTCATATCCCCATAATATCCTCTTATGATGATTTATGATTTTTTTTCTTATTATGTCCAAATATTCTTGCTACAACTAATGGTGTTTCAAATTTATATAACTCATCATTTTACAAAATCAAATGATTTCCTCATATATGCTTATGGTCCCTTGGTATTAATAATGGTATTACTCCTAGAGGCATATGACTCTCCCTTTTCAAGTATGCATGGTGTTCTTCTTTATGATTATTAATGGTTCACTTATAGTAAGATGGTCCTTCCCTTGAAGTAGTATGCATGATGTTCTTCTTTATGATTATTAATGGTTCACTTATAGTAAGATGGTCCTTCCCTTGAAGTTGATGCTTTGTTGTTCCTAATAGGTATTATGATTTTACTTATGCATGATGATCTTTGTTTCTTATTATTCCAAGTTTTAAGTGTTTTATCATGAAATCAATTAAGTGTGCATTTCTTACTTTCCATATGTATTATCTCTATGTTTCATGTCTTAAGAAATGTTTTAAATGATTATATTGTTGTTATTTTATGGTTTATGCTTTGTTGTGTTGCATGCCCACATAAATAGTACATTCAAAATATTAACGTATACTTATTTGTCTATATGATCTAACCATGAGAGATCGAAGCTCCTATTTATTCTCCCCTCCACGTGACTAGCTGGATCTTTTGAAGACTACTATTAGTGAGTCATCCACTCCGGGTACAATTCCACTTTACTTTCATGCTTTTGTTGACTTATCTATGTTGGGTATTTATCTTTTGAGGGTGAGCTCGGGAGATATCTTAGCCCCCATTCCATTTATACTAGTGGCGTTATTGGATATGGATATTTATGTATTAAACTTGAATCCTACTGTGTTTATGTAATTATGAAAGCCTTCCCTTAGTCCTTATTCCCCCTTATATGCTTGTTGTATATTAATGATGAGATGGAAGTCCTAAGATCCTATTCTCCCTATAGCGTGAGTCATACTTACCCACTCTTTAGACTGTATTTGTTATGTGATTCATGTAAATCATCTTACCTATAATATCCTTATAGCGTGAGTTCAAAGTCCTGCATCCCTTAGAATTATTTGTTGCTTTCTTGTTGTTAAATTATGCTTCTGAAACCAAGGATGTGTAAATGATATACTGAGAGGTTTATTTAGGTTTCCTTCGGGATTCTCATTTGCCGTGTCACGTCTAGGCCCTAGACTTGGGTCATGACATTGGAGATGCCCGCTTGAGTATTTTGATGCTTGTAGTTTATTGCTAAGTGAGTTAGCTAGGACAAGGGTTAATTTAGGACTTGCAATGATTTTCAAGTGCTGACCATATTCAGGGTATGCTGAGTTTGAGATTTGAACTCATATTTGGGTTTAAATAGAGCATAATATCATCCTCTATGCATCATTTTACCTTGGAAACTAACATAACTTGTTGACATTGGTGATGAAGGAGTTAAGGGCAAATGTATGCAAAATAAAGCAAAAAGGGCAAAAATGCAAAAACACGAGTAATATTTGCTTCACTGTCGCAATTCAACGCATCAATGAATGCACACAAGGGTCACCCAATATTACAACATTTGGACCCCAAGGGATCGATACAGGTCGTCGATCAAGAGAGAATTCAACGTATCACCGAATGAATTTGGCGAGTGAATCCAAGCCCACCAAAAGTCACAAAACCTAGCAAGAAGGAGATATAAATGTGCATGTCAACTTGATGATGGTGAAACCAATCAGCACATCACTAACTGAAGTTGGAGGACTTAAGGAAGATCTCCAAACGTTACAAACATGGCTTGGTTGAAATCATGATTTGGATGCTTAACTCAGCGATGGATTTTTTAAATCGGTATATCACCAAACATATCTGCGATGCTTGACTTAAAATTGAGATTTGGATGCTTAACTCGGTGATTGATATTGTAAGTCGGTGCATCACCAAACTTGTTAATGATGCTCGACGTACCTCGCCAACCGATATTTTGAGAAAAATCTTAAGATAATATTTAAGCATTTTAGATGGAAATTTTTAGTACAATTTTGAATAATTATTACATAACTTCTAAATATCGCTCTCTGAGCTTGTACTTGTTCTTCTAGAAGAGTTTTGGTACTTGATTTTCTTGCAATTGAGAAATGAATTTCAATTTCATCTTGTATTCTCAATTCGATTGAAGGTTATAAATGATCAATTGGGTATAATCTCTTCTCCTTTTGCCATGTGTAGTGAAAAACTCCATGCTTAGGGGTGGGTAATGTAGTTGGATGTTAAATTTGTTAATGGGATTTTAAATTATTAATTGTCTGTGTATCAATTTGTGTGAATATATGTCGTCTATCATGTATAAGTAAAATATCTAAGGTTGCAAACTCCAGATTTATGCATAGATCTTTGAATACTGCATAGTTTTGAGTATTGAGGGTGGGTAGATAGCATAATAGTCGTGGATAATTGTGAAATGAGTTGAAGTCTTACCTAGGTTCAGGTGACTAAGGTTCTAGATAGGTGTCATGACCCAATCCTAGGGCATAGTCGTAACACAGGAAATGAGGGGCCCGAGACACCTCACTCAAGTCTCTTAGCATTCATCAAGCATTCATAGGCATTTAACAAAGATAAAAGTGGAATTCAAAAGTGGAAAAAAGGACTAAGGGCTATTCATTCATAAAAATCCATAAAGGTAATATCAAAAGCTTTCAACATATTGTCCAAACATACCATCTACATAAATGACATAACGGGGGCTAGGACATGCTCAAATCTCCCCTCAAATTTAAAAGTCACAGAAAAATAATATAGAAAGTAAAAGTCTCATAATATAGTTGTCAAGTACATAAATGTCTCAAAAATACAATAAGCATGAAGAAAAAGATGTAGTCCTCAAACTAGAGGGCTCACCAAAGCTACAAGTCTTGAATATCGGAAGCTAGCCACATGCCGATAGAGAAGAAGGAGCGTCAGTCTTTACATGGTGATATCATGTAAGCAAATATGTATTATTACATTGAAATATACTAAGTATGTGAGATGTAATGCACACATGAAATTATACTGCCATTGTAAGTGACTAAGTTTCATTCCTGCAAAATAATAAATCAAGAAAAGAATGGTAGAGGTAAAGTTTGCAACTTATTGTAAGCGACTAAGTTTTATTCCTAAAAATGATAAATGAAGAAAAGAAAAGTAGAGACAAACAACAATATTTGTATTTCAAGAATTTGTGCGAAGATTACAATCTTTATAAAAATCTAAAAAAAAGATATATTTCTCTGATTCTTCTCCTCACGATCATCAACTCAAAAGCTTTGCTTTGTTCTTGAATCGAAGAAATACTTGTTGAAACTTCACTATGACTGTAGAGCCAAGTTTTAATCACAATCGCAAAAATATGAGAACTTGCGGCTTACAACTTGGAGACAAAACTCCTTTGTATGCAGAAGACTTACGGATCACCACTGAAGAGCAAATCTTTTCTATGTATTTCTCTTCTTCTTGTTCTTGTTCTTGTTCTTTTTTTCTTTTTTGTTTTACGAAGATCCCTTTATATAGTTGTAAGTTAGGGTTTTGTGGAAGACTTGTGGATCACCACTGAAGAGCAGAACTTTTTTATGTATTTCTATTCTTCTTGTTCCCTTTCTCTTTTTTTTCAAATTTTATAAAGACCCCTTTATAGAGTTGTAAGTTAGGGTTTGGGAATATTTTGGTCTTCAATTAATTTTAGAAGACCTTGGGCTTGAAGAACATGAGTTAGACTTGTCTTGTCAACTTAATGGACTGACCCGAATATAATTTAGAGAATACGTTACACAAATAATGAAATGCGTATGAAATGAAATAACTTGTGAACTTTATTTAGCAACAAGAACCCATGTAACTTGGTATCCACGTATGTATGTAGATTTAAAGTAAGTCATATAATTTTAACTTAAATATTAATCCAACCTCATTAACCAATAAGTTGACTTAGTCAATGTATCATGAGTTTAAGATTTAATCCACATTTAATATGGATTGATCAATAAAATTTCACTGTCTACAAATTTCTCCTACTTCGAGGCTTGTCGGGGTGCTTGACTTGTTAAACTTTTAAAGACAGAGCTTGAAGTATTCATGAATTAAATATTTTTCTCATGGGAAGTTTTTCAAGACTTTCTATATTTGATTCAATGGAGATTTTCCATAATTTGACTCCAATAAAATTTTTCATAACTTGATTCCTATGTAATTTTCCATAACTTGAATACTATGGAGTTTTTCCTAACTTGAATCCTATGGAATTTTCCACAACTTGGTTCCTATGAAATTTTTCATAACTTGAATACTATGGAATTTTTCATAACTTGAATCCTATGGAATTTCCATAATTTGGTTCCTAGTAAAATTAACCATAATTTGATTTCAATATTAGGTTTTCCATAATTTGTAGGAAAATAATTTATGTACTTTTGATATCTATAAATATTCATTCTCCCATGGAGGCTGATTGTCAATTTGCGACATCACACACTTTCGGTAGAAAATTCACATCTTGTTGTAGAAATATAAAAATCATGTTCAGTTTAATTTTTCAAAAGCTAGACTCATAAATCTACAACATATCCGAAGATTAATCTCAAAATCCTTCTCAATTGTCGAAAATTGATTTTTGATTTTGCTTCTGCAGATCTGATTTTTTTACAGCTTTATGGAGTCTCATCAAAACGTCTATATCTTGGTGTACAAGCGTCCAAATGGTGAACGACTTCATTCTATAGAAAATAGTCTTCAATGTCGACAACATCTCCAAAGATTAAAGCCAAATTCCTTATCAACGGACCAAAATTAATTTTTTGTAAAATTAGCTACACAATCAATATTGGTGTAACTTTGAACAACATTTATGAATTCACTTTTATGTGCTTTCGCCGAAGAGCCGCATATTCATTTTCGTATTAATTGAGACTTCTACCATTATCCACATGGAAGGAAAAAATATAAAATCTTAAAGCTAGTAGGACCGTAGTTATCATGCGCGAGAGCATATGTGTCACACCCTAAGCCCCGTTAAGGCAAACTGACACCCGTTTCCGATAAGGCTCGAGAGAATCAACCTGTATCTATGCGCTTTCTATACATATTATAAGGGATTTCTACATTCAACATGCCTTTAAGAAAGTAAATAGTAATAACAAGCCAAAAGGAAATGCATATGACTAGGTCGTTGGGGCCACGTTGTCTAAAGTAGGAGATATGACCACACTTAAATTTATATAGTCTACAAAGCCTCTAGATAAGGAGAAGTATCTAATAAGGGTCAACATAGGCTCCGCCTCGACTAACTGTACAACACAAAAATATAAGCTCGAGACACATAAAGCTCCGAAGCAACCTGGAGCTTGGTAACCACACCTCTTTTGGTGGTCACAATATTGGAGCTGTAGGGCTGTATATGTAACATATGATATGTAGATAATCATACAAGACAATAGGACAATAAAAAGAATACGTTACACAAATAATGAAATGCGTATGAAATGAAATAACTTGTGAACTTTATTTAGCAACAAGAACCCATGTAACTTGGTATCCACGTATGTATGTAGATTTAAAGGTGACTATGTATGGGAGTAGATAAACATGTGAAAGAGTAGAGACACGGTTAATAGTTGTGTCAGATTTGATAAGTGCCTTTACGTGCCAAGGAAGAATCTAGATTTCATGCCAAGTAATATAAAATCGAGTAGCCTTACATACCTCGTTATACGACCTCGCTATTACCTCGAGATAACCTTCACTTCCTCCAAATATCTATCTATAACATATTAGGTGACAAAACTAGCATTAACATCTAATAGATACATCTTGGCAGCCCAATCTTATAAAAAAATAACATACGGGCAACAAGCATGTAATTACAAACCCGAGCGTATTCTTTCAACCTCTTCGCCCCTAAGCATATTTTCTAATATACATTCTCATATACATATCATGTACAGCCTATTTTAGTAAATTGACAGTCTTACAACAGTCTACCAAGCACAACAAATAACAATTCTACACAACATACAAATAGGCAGCATAACTTTACATCCCTTCACTACGTTTTTACGTCGGCAATTCCAAACCTGTTCCAACTTTAACCAAATAGTCCCCACTATGTATACACATACAACGAGCCTTAAAATAGTTCAAAAACAGTCCTCAAAATAGGTGGAGGATGTGAGACCATAGTCCTCAATCAATCATCCCACAAGTTCCTATTACGAGCACAATTACGATATCACATAAGAACTCACTTTTGAGGACTGTAAAAATAGTGCAGTAGCCTTTATACATCATTATAGAACTAATATACATTAAGAACAATAGCCTCCCTTCATAATAGTTAAATGAATTAAGGTGCTGTTTTGGAGCCCTTTTAAAGGGTCACTTTGGCGACTTAACCTTGACATTTTGACCACATATTAGCACATATTACTAAGCTAGTGATGCAGCAGCTTGGCCTTCACACTTAGGCCTAAATGGGTCTCAAAGTTGATGGGCCTTGGCTGCCCATTTTCTTAATTCTTTTTCATTGTTTGGGCCCAATTCACCAAGTGAGTCTTGTTATACTTGGGGCCTTTTATTATTCATCCTGAGCTATAAGTATAGTCTATTTATAATGCTAAAACATGGGCTAAATTTACACCCTTAACACGGACTTTATTTATATTCAGACTTGAACAAATTCGACGTCGAGTCTCGTCTCTGTCTAGCTAGCAAGTTTGAGCTAAGCAAGTAGGTGACTCACCTGCTAACTTCCTAAGCCTACAAGCACCTCAATTCTCCCTCTTTGTTTAGGGCCGTGATCCCATCAATTTGACTTAAAAATTATTTACACTCGATGCTCTTCAACGTTAGCCACACATATCGCCCTCTAACATGAGATTCAAGTACTTTTAAAAATTGGTGCTAATTTGAAAAGCCATATCATGTTTCATTTGTGTAGTATTGGTATTGTAAGGTATGGGTTGTTACATCCTCCCCCCTAGGAATATTTGTCCTCAGACGATCTAGAATAGCAACAGGTACCTCTTCATAGGTGAGATCTTCCATAACCTGCATATCCTTAATAGGAGTGATACGGGATGGGTAACCTATCCATTTTCGAAGCATTGAGACATGGAAAATTGGATGAACCATTGAAAGCTCTTGGGGGTAGCTCTAGTTCATATACAACCTGCCCGAACTTCTTAATAATCTGATATGGTCCTATGTAACGTGGGCTCAGTTTCCTTTCTTACCAAACCTCATAACCCCTTTCATTGGAGAGACCTTTAAAAATACTCAATCCCCTACTGAGAATTCTAGTCCATTCCTTCTAGCATCCGCATATGATTTATCACGACTTTGGGATATTTCTAGCCGCTTCTGTATTACTTTAACTTTTCCCATAGCTTGTTGTACTAGATATGGCCCAAGCAAGGTGGTTTCACCCACTTCAAACTATCCAATTGTCGACCTATATTTTCTTCCATACAAAGCTTCATAAGGTGCCATCTTGATACTTGAGTGGTAGCTATTATTATAGGCAAATTCAATAAGTGGCAAATG
>DF360898.1:10441-30645 GCA_000787875.1 Solanum virginianum | reverse complement strand
CTAAAGGTAAGTAATGGTCAAGAAATGCCTCTTTGAACTCCTTCCAGGTAGTTGGAGATGTATCTATACCCCTATATTGCTTCCAAGATTCATACCATAATATAGCCACACCCTTCAACCTATATGTCGCTAACTCGATAGCTTCTGTACCAATCACATACATAACATCTAAAGTGCATTGAATTTGATCAATAAAGTCTTGTGGATCTTCATTAGGATCCGACCTAGTGAAGGATGGAGGGTCCAAATTAAGAAAATCACGTATCCTCGTACTAGCTGCCTATTCGCACCACCTGCACCTGTAACTGGACCTTCTTGTATTTGACCTTGGCTAGCAACTATATGAGTGAATAGTTGGACTGTATATTCTTAAATCCTGTACGGTAGCATCGATCGGTGGTTCTGGGAAAATTTCACTACTTCCGGGTTCATCAGGAGCTGGAGGAGTTAGAGATATTTGTGACGGAGACTCATCTTGAGCCTCATTTTGTCGTCTCACTTGACTGGCTAAACCAACCACCACTTCTACTTCCTTCCCTTTACATTTGTTCTTCCTGGTTTTTGGCATACTTGCTGTAGAAAATAATTTAGGAGTTAGACATAATCCACCTATTACTCTTGGCTCTATGGCATGATCTAAAGAATGAAAAGAAAGCAACAACTCCTAAATGCCATGTAGCCTCCTGCTTATAAATGTGGTGCACAATACATCAATAAGCAAGATTCTATATAGACATGACTTTGTAGACTCCCTAGGACGACCCGCTCTGATACCACTTCTGTCATGCACAAAGTCCCGTTAAGGCGAACTGGCACCCATTACCGATAAGGCTCGAGAGAACCAACCTATATCTATGCACTTTCTATATATATAATAAGGGATTTCTACATTCAACATGACTTTAAGAAAGTAAACAGTAATAACAAGCCAAAAGAAAATGCATATGACTAGGCCGTTGGGTCACATTGTCTAAAGTACGAGACATGATGACACTTTAATTTACATAGTCTACAAAACCTTTAGATTAGAAGAAGTATCTGATAAGGGTTGGGACAAGCCCCACCTCGACTAACTGTACAACACAAAAATATAAGCTCAAGACACGCAAAGCTATGAAGCAACCTGGAGCTTGGTAACCACAGCTGGATATCCTGTACTCCTATTGGGGAGATCTACTAGCACCTGTACCTGCAGCATAAAATACAGGTCCCCCGTAAGGGATGTCAGTACGAGATAATGTACTGAATATGTAAGGCAGGATATACTGTATATGAAGTAACAACTCAAATGAAACTATGCACTGGTATAGGATAAGAGAGGACCTTTATTTATACTATGGGATCATGTACTTTATGTTCTTTTTTATTACTTTACCTTTATTGTATAATCTGTGCACATCATATAATACAAATGACTAACTGATCACTGATAAATCTATATTAGGATTGGTCCTGGCTAGGCTTTTCCTTTAACCCCTTGGGCTACCCCCCGTGATAGGATTGACCCTGGCTAGCTGATTCTTCCACCCCTTGGGTTACCACCCATCAATAACCAATATACTTTACCTTAAATTACCTTTGAGATAATTCTTTTGGTGGTCACAATATTAGAATTATAGGGCTGTATATGTAGCATATGATATGTAGATAATCATACAAGACAATAGGACAATTAAAAGAGTATGTTACATAAATAATTAAATGCGTATGAGATAAGAGTTGATAAGTGCCTTTATGTGCCAAGGAAGAATCTAGATTTCATGCCAATTAATATGAAATCGAGTAGCCTTACATACCTCGTTGTACGACCTCACTATTACCTCGAGATAAACTTTCCTTCCTCCAAATATCTATCTATAACATAGTAAGTGATAAAACTAGCATTAGCAGCCAATAGATACATCTAGGCAGCCCAATCTTATATAAAAACAACATACGGGCAGCAAGCGTGTAATTACAAACCCGAGCGTATTCTTTCAACCTCTTTGCCCCTAAGCGTATTTTCTAATATGCATTCTCATATACATATCATGTGCAGCCTATTTTAGTGCGATAATATTCTTACAATAGTCCACAAGGCACAACACATTATAATTCTACACAACGTATAAATAGGCGGCATAACTTTACATTCCTTCACTACGTTTCGACGTCAGCTATTCTAAACCTGTTCCAACTTTAACCAAATAATCTCCACTATATATACACATAAAACCACCCTTAAACTAGTTCAAAAGCAATCCTCAAAATAGGTGGAGGACGTGAGACTATAGTCCTCAATCAATCAGCCCACAAGTTCCTATTACGAGTATAATTACGATATCACACAAGAACTCACTTTTGCGGACAGTAAAAATAGTGCAGCAACCTTTATACATCATTATAGAACTAATACACATTAAGAACAGTAGCCTCCTTTCATAATCAATCCAACCAAAAAGAGAAAAGCTTTCTAATAAGCAAGAAAAATGTACAACAACTTTTGGGAACATATGCTGTCCAACAATTTCAGCAAGGGTATAGTTAGCTTATCCTCTTGTTTTACATAAGAAAACCATACTAAACACATAAGTAAACTTACTTACCTTAGCTTTCAAGATGTAGGACTTCACCAAGAACCCTAGAGGGTTGTATTGGCTGCCTTGTGAAGTGAAGTAAAGAGAGAAAAGAGTTTCTTAGGAATGCTGAAAATTATTCCAAAGTTAAATGAATTAAGGTGCTGTTTTGGTGCTCTTTTAAAGGGTCACTTTGGCCGACTTAACCTTGAAATTTTGACCACTTATTAGCACATATTAATAAGCTAGTGATGCAGCAGCTTGTCCTTCACACTTAGGCCTAAATGGGTCTCAAAGTTGATGGGCCTTGGCTGCCAGTTTCTTAATTCGTTTTCATTTAGTTTGGGCCCAATTCACCAAGTGAGTCTTGTTATACTTGGGCACTTTTACTATTCATCTTGGGCTGTAAGTATAGTCCATTTATAATGCTAAAACATGGGCTAAATTTACACCCTAAACACGGACTTTATTCATAATCGGACTTGAACAAATTCGACGTTGGGTCTCATCTCCGTCTAGCTAGCAAGTTTGAGCTAAGCAAGTAGGTGGCTCACCTGCTAGCTTTCTAAGTCCTACAAGTACCTCAATTCTCTCTCTTTGTTTAGGACTGTGATCCCCTCAATTTGACTTAAAACTTATTTACACTCGATCCTCTTCAGCGTAAGCCACACATATTGCCCTCTAACATGATATTCAAGCACTTTTAAAAATTGATGCGAATTTAAAAAGCCATATCATATTTCATTTTTGTAGTACTAGTATTTTAAGGTGTGAGGTGTTACAATATGCCATACTTTTCACCATGTTGACTTGAAGCTTCGTGTTATTGGCATCGTAAAATGCATCAGTCATTTTATTATTATTTTGTATAGATTCACAATATACTGGATACAATCTCAATATCAAACCAAAAAATATATGAGGGTAATTCAAAATTAATGAAGAACCACTTGGTGCATCTTCATTTGTAGTCGCAATTTTGTCAATGAGCCACACTTAATGCATATTTTAAAGTAATTGTGGCTTTGGCGGTGACAAACACACTTTGTGCATCTCTTTTTTTTGAGTTGCATCTTTAGTGATGAATCACATTATATGTCTTCTTCTGTAGTTGTGACTTTGATGATGAACAACATTATGTGCCTCTTTCTCTGTATTTGCGGCTTTGATGATGAACTACACTTTGTGTCTCTTCCTCTTGGATTTCAGCTTTGGAAGGAAAGAGATTTTGGTATAGTCTATCCTAGATTTGGAGAGCAGCTACTTGATACATCAACTTCACAAATCATACTTCAAAATATGCCCCCCATGCTTAAGATAAAAGCTCATCTATGATTGCGTCGATCTATATAAATATTTAAAGTGAAGATATTCGATGAAGAGATGATGCAAACTTGATAAAGATATTTAAAATGAGTTGGCAAGTCACCTTTTGGTGTCCAATCTCTTTTTTTTCTTCCTATTATACAGGATGCGTGATACATCAATTTTTTTCTTGTCATTGCTGATATATAAATACTCTTGTAATTTTTTGAAGCAATAAAATATAGTTACTTTATACTTCAATGCAAAACATATGAGTTTTTTTATTTGCCTTGACCACTTATTTTGAGGTTTTTGATCTTAGGCGTATTTATATGCCTAATTAGCCAATAGTACCTGTAAATAGAGTGAATTCAGAGGATAAATTAATAGAGTCTAGGTGTTTGAGTGTTGTTTTGTCTTATTTTAGTTGATGTAGGGCCAAGTGCACCTGTTGGTTGTGTTTTTGCAGGATTTTTCTTTGATTGGGAAGTTTGGGGTTAAAATCGGACTTGATGGAAGAGCACAACTCAGAACTCAGAGGATAAAAATCAGTAGAAGCAGCCAAAAGACCAAAAATCCACATTGCTGACTTGAGAGCAAGGTTGCAAAAGCTGAAAAATACAAAAAATGCACAAAAACTAAAGAAGGTGCACCGTTCGTGTTGCAAACCTGTGCAAAATTGTCCAGTCAGAAATTTAAGAAAAAATACAAAAAAAAGGGGTCCACATCGCAGACCTGAGGACTCGATGCTAAAAAGTCAAATTACGAGATTTTTATTATTTCTCTATCTTAGACTTTAGGTTTTGACATTTATTTTTACGCAAGAACTACGGTAGAGGCAATAGAGAACTCTTTTCCACCATACGTTGGATAGTTTAATCTTTTGATTTTGGTTTTGGATGCTTTCCACTTCATTCATGATGTATTCCATGTTCATGAGTGGCTAAGTCTCCATATTCTGGGGTTGTATCCATAGACTATGTGTAGTTCTTAACTTTTGACATCTATGAATGGTTTCTTTCGATTATTCCTATGTTATTTATGTCTATACTTTAGAGTCTGGCTAACTAGGGAGTTTATTTGTTGTTCACTCTGGATTCGAGAGATGTTGGAGTGGATAGAACACAATAGCATAGGGAGCTTGTTCAATACTAGAAAACTAGGTTGATTCGTGTAAAGGAGACTTATGACAACTACCCTTACACCTTGCTTGGTTCATACACGGGAAGATAGGTTTAATGCATTTTTATTGGTCTGTCTATCCCCACTCAATGATGTGGTTAGGTAGTCAATAATGGTAGGCCGACAGAGGTGTACAACCCTGTTCAGGTAAATTAAACCCCGTGAATCAGTAATTAGGAAATCAGACATATATATTGTTAAGACTAGACAGAGTCAAAAAGGTTACAACCCTGGAATTACATCTTTAATTGATATCTTGCGTGAAAGTCATCTTAGTTTACTAGAAAGATATTTCCTTTATAATTTATTTTCCCTACAACTAAAACTCTTTTTACTAAAACATCACGACAGTGAAAATCGAGAGAAGCGACGAGATACATTCAAATCCTTTGGGTTCGACAACCCGACTCCTTAATTAGGGCCACTATATTACTTGTGAGACCGCGTACACTTGCGTATGCTAGGGAAGCAACAAGTTTTTGGCGCCGTTGCTGGGGATTTGAAACAAAATTAGTTGATTATCAAAGTTATCTTATTTTGTGGTGATCACTACATTTGATCTTAGGGGTGTTTTTGTGCAGGAAGTTGAGCTCTAAGTTGGAAGATCAAGACTCTTGTTTTCATCAATCAAAAAGAAGAGCCGGAGTATTATTTGAAATATCGGAAATTGACTTACTTGAGCTGGAGGATCAAGAGGAGAACAAGGTGGAAACTATTGCTATTGACAAGAATATGGCAAACAACAATCCACCACCACCAGCTCCTGCAGCTACACTGTCACCAAGGCCAGTGAGGGATGTAGCAATCCCAAGAACTACAAATGTCATATGCTGCTTTATCAAGTGTGAGGCTGGTGACCAGTGGGAGCTCAAACAGAACATGGTCCAGTTGTTACACTCTACTAGGCAGTTCATCGGGCTTCCTCATGAAGATCCATAGGTCCACCTTTAGAATTTTCTTGAAATTACTGATACTTTAATTCCTACGGGAGTGAATTATGATCATGTGAGGATGACATTATTGCCCTTTTCACTGTTGGGGGAAGCCCGAAGGTGGTTACAAATTGAGCCACCCAACTTCATAGCGTCTTGGGATGATTTGGCTCGCAAATTTCTCACCTGATTTTTCTCATCTAGCAAGATAGCCAAGCTTAGAAGTGAGATCCTGAGTTTCAAGTAGAGGGCTAGGGAGAATCTCTATCAGGCATGGGACAGGTTCAAAAAACTTTACAGCTAAGAAGCGAGATCCTGAGTTTCAAGCAGAGGGCTAGCGAGAATCTACATCAGGCATGGGACAGGTTCAAAATTCTATTGATAAATTACCCACACCATTGCCAAGCTAATGAGGTATTGGTCCACACCTTCATTGAAGGGTTGGAACCCAATACCAAGATTTTTCTTGATTCAGCTGTGGGGCGTCAAGCACTAGAGAAGACATATAATGAGTTATATGCTCTTCTCAACAGAATAGCCCAGGGTAATCCAGAAAGGAATGGAGGATCTAGCCAACCAATAGTCTAAAAGCAGGTCGGGGTGTTAGAAATTAATGCAATAACGAGCTTGCAAGCTCAAATGGCTACTATGCAGAACATGATAACTAAAAACTTCAATAATTTGGCTTTGGGTTTGAAACAGCAAGTGCCATTGGCAGCATGGCAGCAGGACAACAGCAAGCCCCCGTGACCATGGTACAGCAGCAACATTCGAGTTGGTGTGATGTATGTGGGGGAGGAGATCGTACGGCTGAATCTTGCGGATCTAATCCTGAGGCAGTGAAATTTGTAGGCAATGCTAACAGAGGGGGTTATCAAGAATTGGGGAACACTTATAAACCAAATTGGAGGAACCACTCGAACTTCTCATGGGGTGGAAATCAGCAGAATCATGGGCCATTGCAGCAAAGACCACAGGGTGGAAATTTGTATCAAAATTTGTAATGACTCCAAAAAGTGCCCAATAACGTACCTCAAAATGCCCAAAATTTTAATTTTTATGTACCTCAAAATCCATTTGTTATTTAAAAAATTTGACTTTGAATTTTTGTTCAGGGGATCCAAATTAGGTGGAAAAAGGCCTAACCCTGATTTAAGAGCAAAGATTTAGCAATTATGAAATTTTAAGGTGCGAATTCCAAAAGGGTTTTCGCATCCCCCTCGTGACATGCTCCTATGTATTTTGGGACTTTGTTTTTCAACTTCAATCTAAGACTTTAAGTCTTGGGCCTAAAAGTTCCCATACGTGTTTTTATCCATACCTATTTATATTTTCACCCTCATATTACACTAAATATTTTCCAATACTCACTCGAACACTTAGTCACATTTTCACTCCCCAAACCCAACTCTCAAACCCTCATCCTAAGCTAAGGTTCTACTTCGAGGTTCTACTTCAAGCTTCAAGCCTCCAACTCCAATCTCCACCAAGTTCATCTCCAAGCTAAGGTATGTGGTTTTCTTTCATGGGTTCCTTTGACCTATGATACCCCAGCCTCCTTTTACATAAATTGCATAACTTAAAGTTGATTTACAAATAGGTCTTGATTGTTATGAAATTCACTGCACACTATGGTAAAGCTATGTAAAGTTGTAACTGTTTTGCTATGTTTTGAGTTCTAAATCTTGGATCTAATGTTAGATTTGATGAGGGGTTTTGATGTGATTGTCTTAGGGGTGTTGCAAGGTGTTGATTGATGGTTTTACAATAGATTTTCTTACATGATTTCATCTCTAAATTTCATGGTCTTTTGCCCTCATTTCACACCCTCAAAGTGTTTGATAAAATATTCGGCTAGGGTTTCTTGAGGAAATGAAGGTCCAAAGCATGAGATATGATATGAATGATGTTATGATGATGAAATGAGCTTATGAATATGGTTATTCGTATATGAAGTGTTGCACTAGAGCATATGATAAATCCTATATAAAGTGTTGCATTAGACCATACCCTATCTAGGGGGGACAAGAGCTCGGGTAACCATGTTGGGGCTTTATACTCATTAACCATGTTGGGGATTTATACTTCGTCACTGTGTTGGTAAGATGTGATTATGATCAACCATATGAGGGGTTTATACCACACAACCACCAAGGGTTTATACCTTGAACAACTAGCTTGGTCTCTTCTACACATATGATATCCTGTATGAGCATGAATTACTTAAGCATGTTCTACTTGAGCATTGATTATACATGTCATATTGTTATATTATGTCTATTGCTTAATATTTTGCATTTTGATTATGATGCCTACTTATTGTTGCATTGCATCCTACATACTTAGTATATTCAAATGTACTAACACATACTCTATGCCTACATGATGTCACCATGTAGGAACCGGTGCCCTAGTTGATCATCCTCCTCCTTGAGATATCCTCTTCCAAGTATTGATGACTTGTTTGACCAATTGCAAGGGGCTAGCTTCTTCTCTAAGATTGATCTTCGGTCCGAGTATCATCAAGTGAGGGTGCGGGAAAGCTAGTTGGTAGTTCTCCACTTCGGGGACCTAGTCTATGCTCTCTTAATATGTATTGAGACTCTCTTTTTATGTTCTATTTGACTATGATAGTGAGCCCATTTACTTTGTCTTGGCCGCCGCTCTTATCTATGTAGTAGAGGTATTTGTTGGACATGAAAAGTATCTATGATGTGACTTTAACTCTTGTCTTTTGACCATGATATTGTGTAAGCTTTTCCCTTAGCTCCGTTTCCCATTCTTTAATCTTTGAATGCTTGATTTATTGCTTCCGCGACCAAGGATGTGTAATGATACTTTATGAGGCTTGCTTGGGGTCCCTTCAGGTTCCCCTTGCACCGTGTCACGTCTAGGCCCTAGGCTTGGGTTGTGACATAATCAGCCAGCCCAGCAACCTACAAGGCAGGCCAATCCAAACACCATGACTGATAGTGAGGTGTTGAGGCAGATCATATCAAATCAGAATAGGCAAAAAGAGGAAATTAAGAGGAATAAGCAGGATCTGCAGAACTTAGAAAAGTAGTTGGGACAATGGGGCTCCTCAATAAATTCTAGGCCTCAAGGGGGCTTACCAGGCAACACTGATCCCAATCCAAAATAGGTGAATGCAGTTAACACAAAGAGTGGGAGGCCTTTAATGGAATTGATACTCAAGAAGAAGAATGGGGAGGATCAGAATGCTATACAGGATAATGACGCTGGAAATCCCAGCCCAACTACTGATGGGGCCACTACAGTACCAAAATCCCCTCCTCCGTTCCCATAGAAGCTTAAGAAGAAGAAGAAAAATGACTGTTTTCAGAAATTCATTGGGCTGCTGAAATAGGTACAAATTAACTTACCTTTGATTGATATTTTGCAGGGGATCCGAAAATATGCTAAATATTTCAAGGAATCATTGCTAACAAGACAAAGTGGGCAGAGTATAAGACTATGGCACTAACAAAGGCCTGCTGCTCCAAGATTCCCAACAGATCACACTTGCCAGCCAAACTGAAAGACCCAGGAAGCTTCACTGTATATGTAACTATTGGGAGCCATTTAAATGCTAGGGGCTTGTGTGATCTTGGGGCTAGCATAAACCTCATGCCCACTTCTCTATTCTTAAAGATGGGGCTTGGAAAGCCGAAGCTCACAACGATTGTGTTACAACTAGCAGATTGGTCATTAGAGAGGCCAGATGGAGTGATGGAGGATGTCTTAGTCCAAGTGGGATCCCTCGTTTTCCCCATGGACTTTGTCATCCTAGATTTTGAGCCAGACCCTGAGGTTCCATTCATACTTGGGCACCCATTCCTAGCCACAAGAGGGGTATTGATCGACGTTACAGCAGGGAGGCTCACCATGCAAGCCCATGATAAAGTAGAAATGTTAGATATGTACAAGGTGATGAAGCTACCAATTGCATATGAGGATCTGGCAGTTATCATAGTGATAGACACTGCAGTGGCTGTGAGTCAGGTTGAGATTAAAGATCCACTAGCCAGAGTGTTGCTAAATCAAGGGCTAGTAGATGATGCTTAAGCACGAGAAATTGAAAGTGTACTAAATACTCATAATATGAGTATGCTAAAAAAGATGAATAAACCTCTTAATAGGGTGTTGGGACCACCTTCCAAACCCTCAATAGAAGAAGCTCCTCAGTTGAAGTTAAAGCCGCTACCATCTCATCTCAGGTATGAGTTTCTTGGCGAAAATAATACAATACCTGTAATCTTGTCTGCTTCCTTGACTGCAACCTAGGTAGAACCAGTTGTTGAGGTGGTAAAGAAAGAAAGAGAGCAATAGGGTGGCAGATGTTTGACAATCATGGCATCAGCCCGGCCCTATGCATGCATAAAATATTCATGGAAGAGGGTCACAAGCTAGTGGCCCAATTGTAGAGGATGTTGAATCCAATTATGAAGGAGGTAGTAAAGAAGGAGGTTCGTAAGTGGCTAGATGAAGGGATCATCTTCCCCATATCAGATAACCAATGGGTAAACCCAGTTCAAAGTATCCCCAAGAAGGGAGGGATGACAGTTGTCACCAATGAGAAAAACTAGCTGATTCTAACTAGAACGATAATGGGGTGGCGAATCTGCAAGGACTAGAGAAAATTGAATGAGGCCAATAGAAAAGACTATTACCCTGTGCCCTTCATTAATCAGATATTAGGCAGACTAGCTGAGCAGGAGTAATACTGCTTTCTGGATGGGTACTCGGGATACAACTAGATCATTATTGCATCCGAAGACCAGGAAAAGACAACCTTTACATGCCCATACAAGATGTATTCCCTTTGGGTTGTGCAATGCACCAGCCACATTCCAAAGGTGCATGATGGTTGTCTTTTATGATATGATGGAGAACTTTGTAGAGGTGTTCATGGATGACTTCTCCATCTTCAGTGAATAATTTGAGAGCTGCTTGCAGAATTTGGACTGAGTATTAGCGAGATGCAAGGAGACTAACCTCGTTCTTAACCGGGAGAAATATCATTTCCTAGTTAAGGAGGGGATAGTCTTGGGCCACAAAGTGTCCACAAGGGGATTGGAAGTAGACAGAGCGAAGATAGAGGTGATCGACAAGCTACCACTACCAGTTTCGTTCAAAGGAGTCTGGAGCTTTCTGGGACATACGGGTTTCTACCTCAGGTTTATTAAAGACTTCTAAAAGATCGTGAAGCCGCTATGTGCCCTGTTGGAGAAAGAGGTACCATGTCACTTTGATGACTCTTGTTTGTAGGCATTCGAGATGCTGAAAAAGAAGTTGGTGGAGGCTCCAATCTTGGTAGCACCTGACTGGGGTCTCCCGTTCGAGCTAATGTGTGATGCCAGTGACACAGTAGTAGGAGCAGTACTAGAGAAACATAGAGACAAAGTTTTTCACTCCATATATGATGTCAGCAAGACCTTAGATGTAACACAAAACAACTATACAGTTATTGAGTTGGAAATGCTGACACTGGTATATGCATCTGATAAATTTTGAGCTTATTTGGTGGGGACCCAAGTAGTGGTGTTCACATACCATACAACAGTGAAGTAGTATTTTGATAAAAAGGATGCCAAGTTGAACCTAATCAGATGGATCTTACTGCTCCAAGAGTTTGATATCGAGATCAGGGATCGTAAGGGGAGTGAAAACCAGGTTGCTGATTATCTTTCTCGTCTAGAGACTGATGCTCACATAGGTGAGCAACTACAAATTAGAGAAGAGTTTCCTGATAAGCAGCTGTTAGCCATTGAGGTGGAACAATTACCATGGTATACGGATATTCTTGGTAAGCGGTATATTCCCACCTGATGCAACATACCACCAGAAGAAGAGGTTGGCACACGATGCGAAGGCATATATTTGGGATGAGCCATACCTATTCAAACAATGAGTTGACCTCATGGTAAGGAGGTGTGTTCCAGAGGCAGAGATAAAGCAGATTCTAGAGAGATGTCATGTCTCTCCGTATGGGGGCCATCATGGGGGTGACCGGACAGTGCATAAGGTATTACAATCTGGTTTCTTCTAGGCTACCTTGTTCAAAGATGCTATCCAATTCTCCAGGGCCTGTGATGCTTGCCAGAAGATAGGTGATATATCCCGGAAGCATGAGATGCTTTTAAAAATATTTTAGAAGTAGAGATTTTTGATGTTTGGGGCATTGATTTCATGGGTCCATTCCCACCATCATTCGATTGCCATTATATTCTGGTAGTTGTGGATTACATATCTAAATGGATAGAAGCAGCAGCCCTTCCAACCAATAATGCTAAGGTGGTAAGAAAGTTCCTTTGAAAGAACATCTTCACACGGTTTGGTACTCTAAGGGCCATTATTAGTGATGGCGGTACCCATTTTCAAAATCAAACCGTGAAGAGCTTGCTTGCAAAGTATGGGATAAGCCATAAGGTGGCCACAACATACCACCCGCGAACCAGCGGGTAGGTTAAGGTATCCAATCGGGAGGTGAAGCAGATATTGCAAAAGACCATGAATGCCACCCAGAAAGATTGGGCAGAAAAGCTGGATGAAGCATTATAGGCGTATCGGACTGCCTACAAGACCCCAATAAAAACTTCTTCTTACAAACTGGTGTATAGAAAGGCTTGTCATTTTCCTGTAGAGCTCGAGCATCTGGCATATTGGGTAATTAAAAAGCTAAATCTTAACCCTGGCCTCGCCGGCAGGAAGAGACTTGAGCAATTAGAGGAGTTGGATAAGTTCCGGCTCCAATCATATGAGAATGCTAAGCTCTACAAGGAGTAGAAGAAGAAGTGAAACGACCGATACATAATCAAGTGAAACTTTGAGCCGGGCTAATAGGTATTGCTTTTTAACTCACGTATAAGATTATTACCAAGGAAATTGAGTTCCAAGTGGAGCAGACCATACATGGTGGTAGCGACCACACCCCATGGTGCAGTGGAGCTAAAGGACTTGACCATGAACCAAAAGTTTTTGGTGAATGGTCAATGTGTCAAGCGCTACTACGGCATGGATACGAATCAGACAGTGGAGGCCATTGAGTTGGCCAAAGATGATTAAGCACATCATGCATTGTGTCGTGATGTTAAATTAGAAGTTGCATGGAAAGCAACCCATGGTGAGGTAATGTAGTTGTGTTTATTTTCCTTTTTTCTAAAAAAATTAAAAAATTAGATCCTGTACAAAAATTGAGAAAATCTTGCACAAGTATAGGTCCGTGATGCCTCCACATCGCGGACACTGCACATTTTTGTGTAAATTTTTCCATCCTCAATTCCCTATGATTTATTGGGATTTTTTTTTGTGTTTTCTTGGTCCAATACATTGTTTCAGTGTTTTGAAGCATGTCCAGGTGTTCGGGGAATTTGTCGGGGCCCAGAGCTTAAAATTGGGATTTAATTGAAGCTCAAAATAGTGAGCATACACAATGGTTCGACGGTGTGGACCCATCACAGATGCCTACTATTTCTGATCCATACGAGAATTTTAGCAAGTAGGTTTGCGTTGCCTCTGCATTCCTGAGCAAACGCGAACCCTTACTTTGTCTGTGTCCAGGTAAGCGAATTTCCTAAGTGTAAGTTCGTATTCTGTCCACGTCGTAGTACGGATCTGGAGGCCTACTATTTCTGCACTCACGAAAAAATATTTCTAAGTGTTGATTCACGTTCACTCCGCATCGCGGAGGGAACCTGGTATGTATTAAAACTGTCGAATGCAAATGTGGCCCCTACCCTTTTAATTTCCCTAAACCATTATTTTTATTCTATTTGTTCCCCATTTTTTTCATAAACCCAACCCTATTCCCCTTCTTCTTCGATTTTCTCTTTTTCTTCTTCCCTCATTCGCCCTACTTTTGAACTCCATCGCGTCACGGCTCATGTGGATCATCCACAGCTGCACAAATTTCACGCTGCTCATCAGGTATGTACTATTGGTTTCAATTCTTGCTTCTTTACAAGATGCCATGTGGAAGTTCTTCATCCTTTATGGGTAAATTCAAAATGGATTCGTGATTTATGTGTAATCTTTCTTGTGGGGGTGAATTATGGGTGGATGATTGGTGCGTAGGTATGCACTTTGTGTGTGAATTATGTGGGTAAAAACCTTAGGTCGAATTTGTGCCCTAAATTGGGGAAAAGTTGGGAGGTTATGTGTTCTTTCCCATGCCTTGTGTGCATATGGTGTTTCTATGTTGGGTTGTGTCAAATATTCACGTATGGGGTTGGAGTTAAAATTTGTGATGATGGGTTATTTGTGTAACTATCTGAAAGGGGTTTATGGGGGTTCTTCTACACACTTCTTATTGGGTTTGAACTCGATTTGTGTATTCATGTAAAAGTTGCAAGAGTGGGGTTGAATCCTTGTGTTTGATTGTGGGGTTGATGCCTTTTGGTTTGAATGTGTTGGGCTGCTTGAAACTATCAAACATGATGACAGGGGCATGGGATTTTGAAATGATGTAGCTCGTATACCACAGGGAAGTCTGAGTACCCTCACCATACGGGCATGAGTTCAAGTGTGGGGTCATAGGCTTTGAGGTTAAGCACTGACTTTGCACTTTTGTTTTATAGGTAATATGTCTTCAAGTGAATGACGACGCGGTCAGTCAAGCAGGCAAAGGGCAACCAACACAAGGAAACAAGCACGAGATGTTCCAAACGTGCCCATGGACACTAGGAGGGGTTAGTAGACCCAATACGAGGCCAAAGTTGTGAACTGAGAGGAAAGGTGGTGGTATCAATCTCATAATGAGACAACGTACTACCTTGATGTCCCTATCGACGTGGAGTCTCTTAGAGATGAGTACCCCCAAATTCTGAACAAATTGTCATGCCTAAAGTCCTGTTAAGGCGGACCACACCCGTTGCTGATAAGGGTCGAGAGAACCAACCTGTATCCATGCACTTTCTATACATATTATAAGGGGTTTCTACATTTAACATGTTTTCAAGAAAGTAAACAGTAATAACAAGCCAAAAGGAAATGCATATGACTAGGCCGTTGGGGCCACATTGTCTAAAGTACGAGACATGACCACACTTTAATTTATATAGTTTACCATAAAGACTGTAGATAAGGAAAAATATCTGATAAAGGGTTGGGACAAGCCCATCTTGACTAACTATACAATACAAAAATATAAGCTCTAGACACACAAAGCTCTGAAGCAACCTGGAGCTTGGTAACAACGACTGGATATCCTGTACTCCTATTAGGGAGAGCTACTAGCACCTGTACCTGCAGCATGAAATATAGGTCCATCGTAAAGGATATCAGTACAAGATAATGTACTAAATATGTAAGGCAGGAAATACTGTATATGAAGTAATAACTCAAATGAAACTATGCACAGGTGTAAGGATAAGAGACCACCTTTAGTCATACTGTGGAATCATGTACTTTATATTCTTTTTATTACTTTACCTTTACTGTATAATCTATGCGCATCATGTATTACAAATGATCAGCTGATCAGTGGTTAATCTATATAGGTATCGGCCCCTGCTAGGCTTTTTCTTTCACCCCTAGGGCTACCCCTCGTAATGGGATCGACCTTGGCTAGGTGATTCTTCCACCCCTCGAGTTACCACCCATCAATAAGCAATATACTTTACTTTATCTTTCAATTACCTTTGAGATGATTCTTTTGGTAGTCATAATATTGGAGATGTAGGACTGTATATATAGCATTTCACATGTAAATGATCATACAGGATAATACGATATAGTAGGTGATAAAACTAGCATTAGCAGCTAATAGATACATCTTGGCAGCTCATTGTCATAAAAAAATAACACACGGGCAGCAAGCCTATAATTATAAACCCGAGCGTATTATTTCAACCTTTTTGCCTCTAATCGTATTTTCTAATACACATTCTCATATACATACCATGTCCAACCTTTTTTAGTGCCATAATAGTCTTATAACATCCCACAAAGCACAACACATAACAATTCTACATAATATACAAATAGGCGGCATAACGTTATATCCCTTCGCTACATTTTGACGTTGACAATTCTAAACCTGTTTCAACTTTAACCAAATAGTCCCCACCATATATAACCATAAAAATAGTCCTAAAACTGTGCAAAAATAGTTCTAAAGTATATGGAGAACATGAAACAACAATCTTCGATTAGTAGCCCACAAGTTTCTATTAAGAGCACAATTACGATATCGCACAACAACTCATTTTTGCGGACTGTAACAATGGTGCAACATCCTTGTTATAACACTACAAAAATAAAACATGTTAAAAACATAAACTTTACTTTATAATTCAGCCAATCAAGAAGAGAAAATTATGTTAATCAATGTGTAGGGCTTCTCCAAGAACCCTAAAAGTCTCCTTGTGGCTGCTTTGCAAATTTTAGAAGGTGTAGAGAGAAAGTTGTGAAAGCTGATTTGTTTTTACAAGTTAGGAATGATTTAAAGGTGCTACTTGTAAGACCTTTTTAAAGGAGCCTTTGGTCGACTTTCTTTTATGGTTTAAGTCTCATATTATCAAGGTGGTGATGCTGCAACTTGGCTCTTTCACTTTGGACTAAATGGGTTTCAAAGTTGATGGGCCTTGGCTGCCCATTTTCTTAATTTCTCTTCACTTAGTTTGGGCCTAAATAGTCAAGTTGGTTGTATTGTACTTAGGCCCTTTTTATATTCTTCTTGGGCTAACAATAAAGTCCATTTATGATGCTAAAACAGAGGCTTAAGTAACACCCTTAACACGGTCTTTATCCATAATCGGACTTGAACAGATTTGACGTCGGGCCTCGTGTCCATCTAGCTAGCAAATTAAAGCTAAGAAAGTAGGTAACTCACCTACTAGCTTCCTAAGTCCTACAAGCACCTCACTTCTCTCACTTTATTTAATTAAGCTAAGCAAGTAGGTCACTCACCAGCTAGCTTCCTAAGTCCTACAAGCACCTCACTTCTCTCACTTTATTTAAGGCCGCGATCTCCTCAATTTGACTTAAAACTTGTATACACTCAACCTTCTTAAGCATTAGACGTACATATCTCCTTTAATTTGAGATTCAAGCACTTTTAAAAATTGGTGCTAATTTGAAAAAGTCATATCATATTTCATGTGCATAGGAGAAGTACATGTAAGGTGTGGAGTGTAACATCCTCCCCCCGTAGGAACATTCATCCTCGAATGTTAGCGTAATTAGATAGCTTAACCATGTTCAACGCAATAATCATTCAAACACTCGTACCTATTAAGGCCCCAATTCTGCATGTTGTACTTCCTCTTTAGCTTCAAATAAGTAAAGGTATTTTGATTTCATCATGTCCTCAGCCTCCCATGTTATCTCTTCTATTCGCTGATTCCTCTAAAGTACTTTTACTGAAGCTATTTTTTTATTCCTTAGCTTCTTAACTTTATGATCTAGAATGGCAATAGGTACCTCTTCTTAGGTGAGATCTTCTGTAACCTGCACATCTTCAATAGGAGTGATATAGGATAGGTCACCTATGCATTTTTGAAGCATTGAGACATGGAAAACTTGATGAACCATTGAAAGCTCTTGGGGTAGTTCTAGTTCATATGCATCCTGCCCGAACCTCTTAATAATTTTATATGGCCCTATGTATTGTGGGTTCAGTTTTCCTTTCTTACCAAATCTTATAACCCCTTTCATTGGAGACACCTTTAGAAATACCTAATCCCCTGCTGAGAATTCCGGTCCTCTCCTTCCTAGTATCTGTATATGATTTGTGATGACTTTGGGCTATTTCTAGCTACTGTTGTATTACTTTGACTTTTTCCATGGCTTGTTGTACTAGATCTGGCCCAAGCAAGGTGGTTTTATCCACTTCAAACCATCCAATTCGTGACTTACATTTTCTTCTATAGAAAGCTTCATAAGGTGCCATCTTGATGCTTGAGTGGTAGCTATTATTATAGGCAAATTCAATAAGTGGCAAGTGGTCCACCCAACTACTTTTAAAGTCCAATGTACAAGCTCGCAATATATCTTCCAGTGTTTGAATGGTTTGTTCTACTTGACAGTTTGTCTGAGGGTGGAAAGTTGTACTTAAGTTCACTTGTGTCCCTAAGCTCCTTTGGAAGGACTTCGAACATTTTGCAGTGAATTGAGCTCCTCGGTCAGATATAATTGACTATATCTTTGAGGTATAACTTGGCATATTCTTCAGTTGTATAATCACTCATAACTGGCAAGAAGTGTGCTAATTTTGTGAGTCTATCTATTATAACCCATGTGGAGTCAAACTTCTAAAATGAGCGAGGCGACCCCGTAACGAAATCCATATTGATCATATCTCACTTCCATGTTGGAAGCTCTATACATTGCATATAACTTCCTGGCTTTTGGTGTTCTACTTTGACTTGTTGGCAATTTGGACATTGAACCACAAATTCTGCAAGGTCCTTTTTCATGCCTCCCCACCAAAATATTCCCTTCAGGTCATGATGCATCTTGGTTGATCCTGGATGGATGGAATATCTGGAATGATGGGCTTCTTCTATTATCCTGTTTCTTAGTCCATTAATATTAGCCATACATAATGTATTTTGGTAATAAAGTACTCTATTTTGTGTAAGGTCAAAGCCCTTTATCATACCCTGACTCGCCTTGTCTTTCAGTCGTCGTAAAATAGGATCTTCGAACTGTTTTTCTTTGATCTCCATTACCAATGAAGATTTTGTTGCATTATGTACAACAATCCCTTTTTTTAGGGTTTCAGGAAGGCGAACTCCCAAACTAGCTAGTTGTCGTATATCCTTAGCCACTCCTTGACTTACCATGGTTTGATCACCAATATTCATGATTGCGTTATGACTCAAAGCATTGGCTACTATATTTTCCTTCCCTGGGTGGTAAAGTATATCAATATCATAATCTTTTATTAGCTCTAGCCATCTTCGTTGTCTTAAGTTTAGGTCTTTCTGCTTAAAGATGTATTGTAGGCTCTTATGATCAGTATATATGTCAACATGAATCCCATACAAATAGTGGTGCCATATTTTCAGAGCAAACACAACTGCTTCTAGCTCAAGATCATGTGTTGGATAGTTTTTCTCATGTGGTCATAGCTATCTAGATGCATAAGCAATTAGTCTACCATGTTGTGTCAGTACACACCCTAAGCCAACTATTAAAGTATCGCAATACACTGCATACCCCTCGGTACCTTCTGGAAGTACTAGCACAGGTGCAGAAGTTAGATTATTTTTCAGCTCCTAGAAGCTCCTTTCACATGCATCATTCTATTGGAACTTGGTTGCCTTATGTGTCAACTTTATTAGAGGTGGAGAAATAGATAAAAAACCTTTAACGAACCTTGTGCAATAACCTGCCAACCCTAGGAAGCTCCAAACTTTTGTAGGCATTGTTGGCCTTGGCCAATCTTTCATAGCCTCTATCTTCTGTGAATCAACCCTTATTCTCTTATCACACACAATATAACCCAAGAATGCCACTGATTATAGCCAAAATTCACATTTAGAAAATTTGGCATACAACTGTCGATCACGAAGAACCAGTAACACTTGTCGTAAGTGATTTGTGTGGTCCTCTTCTGACCTTGAATATACCAAAATGTTATTTATAAATACTATCATAAGCACATCTAAGAATGGCTTGAATACCCTATTTATTAGATCCATAAAAACTATTGGGTCGCATTTGTTAGCCCAAATGACATAACAAGAAATTCAAAGTGACCATAATATTTTTTGAAAGTAGTCTTAGGTATATCTTTCTCCTTCACCCTTATTTGGTGATACCATGATATCAAATCAATTTTTGAAAAGCACTTGGCACCCTATAACTGATCAAATAAATCATTAATCCTAAGGAGAGGGTATTTGTTCTTAGTTGTCACCCTATTCAATTGTCGATAGTCGATACACATTATCAAGGTGCCATCCTTTTTATGTATAAATAGCACTGGGGCACCCCAAGGGGACACACTAGGTCTTATAAAACCCTTCTCCAATAATTCTTTTAATTGCTCTTTAATTCATGTAATTCTGCCGAGGCCATTCTATATGGAGGGATGGAAATAGGTTGATTGCCTGGAAGTATGTCAATACCAAAATCTACTTCTTGTTCTGGAGGTAAGCTTTTGTTCAATAATTTGGGTGTTCTCTTAAGCTTCCCAACAACTAGTGGGGTATTGTATGATAGTGCAGAACTAGGGTTAATTAATGCATATACATTATGTGAAAAGATGGACAAACTTCCTGCC
>DF360899.1:28568-50210 GCA_000787875.1 Solanum virginianum | reverse complement strand
ATCTTAGTTAAAATAAGCTTTGACATGATCCCCGAGGGAACTCTATTCTCGCAATCCGAGCATATGTATAGTCCGTCTTTGTTTCTTGGCACTCCTATGATATTTTGTCATAATATTGACTCTTATGTTTTTGAAATTTGCAAGTTGCAAAAATATGTGAAATTTGAGTAATTTTGAAAGAATTTATTTCTTATTGATTTTTAAACTATAAGTGTCTGTAACTTCTAATAAAACACTCGGTTTGCTTCGAAAACCCTTTCGAGTTTCTCGTAGGAATTTGTATGACTTAGGATAAGTATGTAAAACATTTGTTTTATGGCATGACTTAGTAAACTTAGCTAATGATATAAGTTTCATAAGATCCCTCTTCCTTTGCAATTCGAGTTCAAATATATCCTATGTTCGTTTCTTGGTGTTCTTATAGAAATTTCGCTATATTTTGACTCTTGCGCATTTAAAGTCCGCAAGTCGTAAAAGTATGGGAAGTTTGATACATTTGAAAGGATATATTTTTCTAATCCTTTGGAAAGCGTAAGTACCCATAACCTTTGACAAAAAGCCTAAATATGTTTTATGTTCGTTCTTAGCCACTCTTATCCATAATTAGCTACATCATTAGCCTTTGTGCCTTTAAAATCCATGAATGGTACGAGTTTGAAAAGAAGTTAATTAGTTTGGAAAACTATTGGTTCTAATTGTTCCGAAAATAGAAACGGCTATAACTTTTGATAAAAATTCCAAATAACCTTAAAAATCATTTCGAGACGCTTCCTAGTAGTTTCCATGATATAAGAAAAATTTGTTCCTCCTGATTCGGGGTCGTTCGGGTTTCCATAGGCTATGGGAGCCGCAACGCCCCTTACCCAAAATTTGGTAACTTTAAAGGAATTGTGAACAATTAATATGTTGTTTTTGAACATGAATATTTTACAACTCTTTTGGGATTTTTGATAATGATTATTTTTATTGCATATGACTCTCACGACTCTACTCGTGCCTATTATAATATCATTCACCAGTTTTCGGTCCAGTTATAATCATGTGTACTATACTATATATATATGTTCCGAAGTAGGTTGGATACGGCAGGTCAGTTAGCCCACGGGTCGGCATTGCTTAGTTTGGAGTCATAAGGAGCTGGGCTTTTGATATATTGGCATTATGACTTGTGAGTGCAGCGGTCTTCCCTGGTTCACGTGAGTGCAGTAGTCTTCCCTGGCTCACCTATGCTATGTTTGTGTTATGTGACAGAGATGTCGGGGATTTGAACTTTCTGGTGTTTGTGGTGGATGACATATGTTTCGGAGATCACCACCCATTCCGGTCTATTAGGCATGCTTTGGTATTGTGGTTGATATTTTGGATATGTTTCTGATTACTATGATTTTGCTTCAGTTATTACTTTGATTTACATTCGGTATACTCTGCTTTACATATTCGGTATGAATTTCGTACTGACCCCCTTTCCTTCGGGGGCTGCATTTCATGCCCGCAGGTACCGACGTACAGGTTAAAGATCCACCAGTTTAGGATTCTGACTGCCGTTTGAAGTGCTCCTTTTACTTCAGAGCAAACAGTTGGTACATACACGTATTATTTTTTTATTTTGTACTTATACATATTCGAGGGTATGACGGGTCCCTGTCCCGTCCTATGATTTAGCCTGATTGTATAGAGGTCTGTGGACGCCTGTTAGTATGGGTTTAGCCGTTTGTATGACTATGCACATATGATTTTTATGTTGGGCGGTTTAACCGCAATGGTGACCTTGTCGGCCCACGTACATATATATATGTTGTGTGTGTTGGGTTTTTTTTGTATGCAGGGTTTTGGGTTAATTAGTAAAACAAAGGAAACTCTGCCAAAAGTTCTGTGAAATTTTTTGTAAAAATCATACACTGGTTATAACTTGGTTTGGTATTCGGATTCGGGTGCCCCAATCGGGCACTAGTCACGGCCTATGGGGCTGGATCATAACATCAAACCTCTCAACGAACCAACCAGCTATCAATACCATCACATCTTTCAAGAGTGGTTTCAATATGCATTTATGATAACATTTAATTATATTCAATCATTTGGGTACAAGTTATAAAAATACAAAGGACCTTCAAGGTTCATTAAGGCAACATTCATAGTCAATCTCATTCATATTTATGGGTTTCACAATTCATCCTTCTAGATCCAATCATATACTTGTAGAAATACAATTATAGAAAAAAAACAATAATTAAGGTTTATGTAGAAAAAAGTCAAATCATTTACTACAAGTTTTTAATACCTAAAAACTATCAATTATGCAAGGTTGTGCAAGAATGCCTTGGGATTTAAAGAGAATCTTCAAGAATTCATTCATGGGAGACCCAAATTATTCACTAATCAACCAATCACATATCTAGGGCACATAGAAGAGCATAATTCATGCTTTACTTAGCATTACATACTTGGGATGAAGACCGAAAAGTCAAACGATGAAACTTTGGCTTAAAATTCTTGAACCTAGCCTCCTTTTTCTCTCCTTAGCTAAAGTGATTAGGAATGTACTTAGGAAGTGTTTTTAGGTCAAAAACATCCTTAGGAAGTCATGGGTTAAGTATAGGAGGGGTGAAGAATAAATAAGAATGCCCCTCAACAAAAATTGAAATATAATACCAAGATTAAGCAAGTTTGCGATGCTAATTTATTCCATTTTAGTTCATTTTCTTTCAAAATACATAAAATGCATTCATGACATGCATTTTATGAAACAAAGCATAAGTCGCACTCAAGGAGTGCAATTTATGAAGAAAAACATAAATCGCAATCTTTGGGTGTATTTTATGAATAAAAGTGAAAAATGAACTCTTCTAGTGAAGCAATTTTGCTCCGAAAAATTATCTTTTGATTCGATTGGCCTAAAATTCAACGAAGACCACTTTTCCACATAATTTTTTGTCTTGATCGCATAATATACTAACTAGGCACCAATTTATAGTTCCAACACAAAACAACACTACGTAACCCATACATACCCACACGGCTCCAAACACTATTTTGACCTCAAATGTGTTGCAACGACTATTGTTTGGGCAAGCCTTTTAACATTTCTTCTAAATGTATTTTTTAAAAAGTACTTCAGGGGAGAAACTAGTTTTTTGACGTCTGAAAAAGAACTAACATTACTCTCCAAATATACTTAATTTCTCCAAAAATCTTTGCCAAATACCTCACCTTTGTTGAAAAAAAAATCACTTTTGGCCTTTCAAAAGCTTGGTCAAATATGCTATAAAAGTTAAAATCTTTAGAGAGAAAGCAATTTTATTTATTTAATTATGTCTTTCAACACATATCCTCACATGTAATTTAGTTCTTTTTTTAAAGGGTCAAACATGTGGATTATTTTTGGTAATGTGTTGCAGTGAATCTCGAACACTGGACATTTGCTTGCTCTGTTACTATGTTTAAATGTGCAAACCATCTATCTAAAAGCATACTCACACTTCAACATAATTTATATGAAATTAATGTTTGATTGCCATCTCCACGTTACATGCTTTGTTTAGGAGAAGTGTCACGACCCAACCCCGTGGGCCATGACTAGTACCCAAATTGGGCATCCAAACACAATCACAAAGCCGAGTAGCAAACAGATGACTTATATTTTTTAAAAAAATTTGGCAGAGTTTCCTTTGTTTTACGAACTACCCAAAATAATCCTGCATTCAGAAAATACCAACAAATACCAAAAGAGTTAACAGAACAACATATATACATATACGGGCCGACAAGGCCACCATGGCGGGTAAAGCCGCCCAACATACACACCATGCAAATCTCATCGAACAGACTGGGCACAACCCACACACATATCTGTCCACAAACCTCTAAACAAACCGTCAGAATCATAGGATGGTAATCGTACCCTCGAATAAGTATATACAAAACAACGAACAGGGGTATACCAAAAGTGGGCTCCAAAACAGGGGGATCACTCCAAACAGTACAAAGTGTCCTAAGCTGGTGGGTCACTAAACTGTATGTCGGTAGCTGTGGGCATGAAACGCAGCCCCTGAAGAAGGGGGTCAATACGAAGTATGTACTGAATAAGTAAAGCAGAATGTACAGAATGCAAATTTGAGTAGTAATCGAAACAAAAGTATGTAAGGCAAATACATATCTAAAAGTATTAAACTGATTACTTTCAAAATACAAATCATTCATAGGGAACAGGAAATATGGTCACCCGCCCGTCAATGGCGCCACAATACAGCATAACACCAGAAAGTTTCAAATCTCTATCCCCATCACATATCATATCATAGAAATAACATAAGCGAGCCGGGCGTTACGTATCGCCATCCTCGTACTCACCCAAACATAGTATATCTCCAAACACCGCATAATATATAAGTGAGCCAGGCGTTATGTATCACCGTCCCTGTCCTCACCCAAACACAATATAACACCAGAGTATATCAATATGCGCACGATAACCAATCGGCCCGGGAACCGGCAAATGATATCATAGTAGGCACGAGTGGAGTAGTGAGCAATCATATGCATAAAGTCCTTGTCATAAATCTAAAAGATAAGTAAAGTAGCCATATTTGAAACCCGAAGAACATATTTTTCCTAGTTCTTTCAAAAGTTCCTACGAGTTATTTCAAAGGGCTTCGCGGGTTTCTCTGACAGTTATGGAGGTTTGTAGTGGTTTAACTTAGTTGGAGAATATACTCATCCTATTCAAAAGTTACTCAAATTCCACATACCCTTGGGATCTTGTGACTTTCGGATGGGTGGAGACCCAAAGTTCTGACATCTTAACTTAAGCGTACGAAGATACTCATCCTGGGTCATACACATGCTCGGATTGTGAGAATGGAGTTTCCTCGAGGCTCGTGTCCTAGCCTTTTTTTAACTAAGTTATACCGAAAAGGACGTTTGTTTTACATACCTCAAACGCTGTCCAATATATTCCAAATGCAAGTCCAATTCCAACTTATGCTTCGGACTGCCCAAGGTCTACAAACAAGTCATAAAATTCTACATAATTAGCTAAAGACTTTTTGGGCATTAATTTCTAATTTTTGCCCCTAATTCTACTAAAATTTGGGCAGCATTTTCCCTTAAACATAGGCCACCCCGAGAATTCAACTCGGCCCAATTAGTCAACAACAACAACTGCGATATCGACGTAGCAACGTCAATAATCTATTCGGAAGGCAACATAGCAACAATAGCTCTCTTTATCAACATTTAACAATTTCCATAAATTCGGCTAGCACACTATATACACGTATGGATGATTTCCAATTATTCCTTCACACTACAATGATCATAATATACTAACTAGGCATCAATTTATAGTTCCAACACACCACAACACTACGTAATCCATACATACCCACATGGCTCCAAATACTATCACACACAACTCACTTCCAACATTACATATTTCATGATTTTCCTTCATTTTAACATACTACAACATGCTTACAACCTTTATAACACATACAACAATATTAAATCTTACTTTTTCTCTTCAACTCCAGAAATGGGCTAGGGTTTTCGAAAGTGAGAAAAGAGATGATTAATTGTTCCAACAACACTTTCACGTTACTTAGTGACCTTAAAATAGTGGGTTTGCATCAACAAATTTTTTTTGGAATGGATGAAAATGAATTTCACTTTCTCTTGGTCCTTGGCCGAGACTCTTGGAGAAGGTTGTTCTTCAACTTTTTCTTTTTTTTTTTCTAAGTATAGAAATGAAATGAAATAAAGAGAGTGAGCTTATATATATATACAAGTCTTTGGCCAATTGTACATGGCCCATACCATACTTGTTCCAATTAAAGTCCAACACACTTTGGTGTGGGCACCACTTAATTAATTCAAGATCTCTAACTTTTAAAAAATTCTACTTTTGGTCCCAATCTTTTTCTAATTGATCCAATGAAGGACATGTGGGTTCTAACATCCTCCTCCCTTTTGAACATTCGTCCTCGAATGTTAACTCAGCCTTATGAGTCATACAAACAATTTAGGGGGAGTTTCCTTTTCAACTATCACAACAATATCCATTGACGAATAATTCATTTATCACTCTATACAGTCAAGTGAAGAATTGAATTACTTGAAGGTACTGAAAATAAGTGAGGATACTTCTTCTTCATCTGCTCTTCTGCTTCCCAGGTCATTTTCTCTCGGTTATTATTTTGCCACGGCACTTTAACAGAAGCCACATTTTTATTTCGTAGCCTTGTCACTTGATGATCTAATATGGCTATGGGTTGCTCTTCATAAGATAATTCTTCCGTGACCTGGATATTATTCACAGGGAAGACTCTGGAAGGGTTGCTAATACACTTATGAAGTATAGAAATTTGGAATACCGGGTGTATCGCTTTTAAATTAGCTGGCAGATCTAACTCATAGGCAACCTTGCCTATTCTATGAATGATCTGATATGGCCTAATGTATCTCGGATTGGGCTTTCCTTTCTTACCGAACCTTATAATACCTTTCATAGGTGATACTTTAAGAAAAACTGAATCACTAATCTGAAACTTTAAATGTCGATGATGATTATTTTTATACGATTTCTGTCGACTCTGAGCCGCTAATAATCGCTCTCGAATGAGTTTCACCTTATCCACCGCCTGTTGAATCATGTCTGGGCCAATCAATTTAGTCTCTCCAATATCAAACCAACTGATCGGTGACCTACACTTCCTGATGACCTACACTTCCTGTCATACAATGCCTCATACGGTGTCATCTGAATGCTGGAGTGGTAGTTGTTATTATAAGCAAATTTAATAAGCGGCAAATGATCATCCCAGCTACCTCTGAAGTCAATAACATAGGCTCGCAATATATCTTCCAATGTTTGAATAGTGCGTTTGGCCTGTTGGTTAGACTGGGGATGGAATGTTGTACTGAGACTCACCTGCGTCCCCAAGCCTGCTTGAAATGACCTCCAGAAATTTGTATTGAATTGGGCACCTCTGTCGGAGATAATAGAAATTGGAACAGCATGTAGTTGTACAATCTCCCTGATATAAAGTCTAGTATAATCCTCAGCTGAGTAGGTAGTCCGGACTGGAAGAATGTGGGCTGATTTCGTTAGCCGATCAACAATAACCCAAATGGAATCATACCTTCGTGGAGTGTGAGGTAAACCTGTAATAAAATACATATTAATGATCTCCCACTTCCACGTCGGTATCTTCGTTTCTTGCAATAGCCCATCGGGCTTTTGGTGCTCAATTTTGACTTGTTGACAATTTGGACACTGAGCGACGAACTCTGCTATGTCCTTTTTCATACCATCCCACCAATATAAATATCTTAGATCATGGTACATCTTCGTTGACCCTGGGTGAATAGAATAGCAGGCATAATGTGCCTCGCCCTTAACTTGTCGCTGCAAACCTGCTATATCAGGTACACACAACCTGCCCTTGAATAATAATGTTCCGTCGGAGGTAAGTTCAAATGGGGTATTTCCCTTTTTAAGGGTTGTGTCTCTGTACTGAGCCAGAATAGGATCCTTGTACTGACGTTGCTTAATCTCTTCTGTAATGGAAGATTCAGTTATACCTCGAACCGAAACCCCAACATCTCTAGAATTAGCCAAATGAACTCCAAGACTAGCTAGCTGATGAATATCGTGGACCATCTCTCTCCTCTCTGAAGGCGTATCCGCTAAACTACCCATGGACTTATGGCTAAGTGCATTTGCCACCACATTAGCTTTCCCAGGATGGTAGAGAATATCTACATCATAAAGGCGTATCCGCTAAACTACCCATGGACTTATGGCTAAGTGCATCTTCCACAACATTAGTTTTCCCAGGATGGTAAAGAATATCAACATCATAATCTTTCAGCAACCCTAACCATCTCCGCTGCCGTAAGTTCAGCTCCTTCTGCTTAAAGATGTACTGGAGGCTTTTATGATCAGTATAAATATCAATGTGAACCCCATATAAATAATGTCTCCACATCTTTAAGGCATGAATCACTGTAGCTAATTCTAGGTCATGTGTAGGATGCTTCTTTTGATGCTTCTTGATCTCGCTGTGAACCCCATATGCATAATGTCTCCACATCTTCAAAGCATGAATCACCGCAGCTAATTCTAAATCATGCGTAGGATAATTCTTTTCATGTTTCCTGAGTTGCCGGGAAGCATAAGCTATCACCCTGCCTTGCTGCATCAACACACACCCCAACCCAACACCAAAGGCATCACAATAGATCACATACCTATCTGGACCTTCGGGAAGAGTTAGGATTGGAGCCGTAGTCAACTTCTCCTTTAGCAACTGGACGCTACGGTCACAAGCATCGGACCATTGGGATTTTGCTCCTTTTTGAGTTAGCCTTATCAAAGGTGCTGAAATGGAATCAAATTTCTCCACGAATCTTTGATAATAACTAGCTAATCCTAGGAAGCTATGCATCTCTATTGGTGTCGTAGGCCTAGGCCAATTCTTTACGGCCTCAATCTTCTGGGAATCTACCCGGATGCCGTCAACTCCTATAATATGCCCTAGAAATACCACTGAAGACAGCCTGAATTTGTATTTAGAGAATTTAGCATATAATTTTTGGTGCTGAAGTGTGCTAAGTACCATCCTTAGATGATCCGCGTGCTCCTCTTCTGACTGAGAATAGACCAGAATTTTATCAATAAATACTATCACGAACATATCCAAGAATGGTTTGCATACCCAATTCATAAGATCTATGAATATGGCCGGTGCATTCGTTAGCCTAAAAGACATAAGTCTGAATTCATAATGCCCATACCGGGTCCGAAATGCTGTCTTGGGAATATCCGCCTCCCGTACTCGTACTTGATGGTAACCTGACCGTAGGTCTATCTTTGAGAAACATTTGGCTCCCCATAGCTGGTCAAAAAATCGTTAATCCTGGGGAGGGGATATTTATTCTTTATCGTTACATTATTTAGCTGCCGATAATCGATGCCATCCACAGTGATCCATCCTTTTTCCTCACAAAAAATATCGAAGCTCCCCAGGGTGACGTACTAGGCCGAATAAAACCATTCTCCAATAGATCTCTCAGCTGCTCTTTCAATTCGTTTGATACTGTTGGTGCCATTCTGTATGGAGGAATGAAAATAGGCTGAGTGCCTAGCAGCAGGTCTATAGAAAACTCTATCTCCCGCTCGGGAAGAAGGCCTGGAAATACATCTGGGAATTTATTAACAACTGGGATTGATTGAAGAGTCAGAACTTCTGTCTCTAAATCATGTACATGGACCAGATGATAAAGATAACCTTTTCGAATCATTCTTCTTGCCTTGTGGTATGAAATAAACTTAGCCTTTGGCGATGCGATACTACCTGTCCACTCAATATCTAGTTCCCCTGGAAATTGGAAATAGACTATCTTCTTCTGACAAGCAACATTAGCATAACAAGAAGCTAGCCAATCCATACCCATATTCACATCGAACTCAGTCATATCTAATTCTACCTAATCGACCTTAGTGCAGCGGCCACAAATAAATATCGAACAGTCTCTATAAATATGACTGGCAATAATAGAATCCCCTACTAGTGTGGCTACCTCAAAAGGCTCTATTGCCTCAGACTATATCCCCATTTTATTAGCAACCAAAGGAGAAATATACGATAATGTATAACCCAAATCAATCAGTGCACAACTCGAGAAAAAACTAGTAATATACCTGTAATGACATTTGGCGATGCCTCCTGGTCCTGCTGGCTGGCCAATGCATAAGTGCGGTTTGAAGGACCTCTAGACCTATAAACTCCACCATGACCCCTACCTCGACATGCTGATGCTAGCGTACCTCAGCCCGCAAGGCGCATAGCTATCGAGGATAAAGATGGACCACTGGCTGACCCGGTATACTGAGCTAACCTGTCTACACCACCTTTAATCGGATAGTCTCTCATCTGGTAGCCCTGACGACCACACATAAAGTAAGCACCAGTGGCGTGAAAGCAATCTCCGGGGTGCTGTCTCCCACAGTAAGAACACAAAGGTCTGGGTGGTCTCGTTTGACTACTGGAGCCTCTGTCCAACTGTGAGCCTAGAACTCGAGCCTGCCCTGAATAACCTGCGCCCTCTAATCTCCTACTGGTGAACTGCGGGGGTGTAACCCATACTAACTGGGGAGGATATCTGCTCTGCCACTGCTGAGGCTGCCTGTCTCGAAAATCCCCTGAATATCCAGATGATCTGGCCCTCTTGGGCTGGCCCCTGTCATTGACCCTATCAGGCTGGCGCACCCTACGTCGGTCCTCTATGCCCTGGGCGAGGGCCTGGATACGGGCGATGTCCATGTTGGCCTGGGCTGCCATCACCAATCAGCTGTCAACATAGTACTGGTCTAGCCCTACTATATACCAGTGCATCCGGTCAGTCATGTTAGCAACATATGTAGGCGCATATTTGGCTAATGAATCAAACTCCAAGCTATACTCCCTGACTGGCCTGCCCCGCTGCTTTAATAGCAGGAATTAGTCTACTTTGGCTTGTCTTACCTCCGGGGCAGAAAGTAGGCTAGAAAAGCCTTAATAAACTCACCCCAAATGGCTGGAAAGGCACCTTAACCTCTGGACAACATCCACAACTCATACTAGTTAGCTGCTACGTTGTGCAACCAGTAGGATGCCAGCTCAACTGACTCTGTCTCAGCCGCACCAATCAATCGCAATGTTCGCTGCATCTGTCGGACAAACTCATGAGGATCCTCTGCGGGCCTGGACCTGAAGAACTCTGGTGGGCTATATGTCAGGAAATCACGAGCCCTCAAACTGTCACGGTAGCCCATCTAATAACCGCATACGCCCTGTCTATGGGCCTACCCTGCTACCAGTTGGGTCAATAGCTGGACCGCCTCTCGCATATCCTCAATCCCCCAATCTCTGCACCAAGCTGAGGGGTTGGAGGCTCTAGTACTTGAACCTCAGGAGCTAGCGGTGTAGACGAACTAGCTGTCGGGGGTGCAATATCTGGCTCACGCTGGCCATGAGCCCTAGTAGTCACCTGAACTCGACTGGTCTCACCTACTGCTACAGATTTGCCCTTCTGGGCAGCTGGGGTCTTCCTCGGAGGCATTGCTGAAAACAAAACATTTGGTCAGATAGGAGTCATCCTATTAACAAAGCTCTATCGCACGATCTAAGATCAGAAAGAAAGAGATAGCATCCTAAATGTCCTGTAGCCTCTTATTAAGATCAGAAAGAAAGAGATAACATCCTAAATGTCCTGTAGCCTCTTGTTTATAGATGTTGTGTACAACACACCAATAAAAAAGACTATACTAGACATGGTCTATGGATGTTCCCCAAACAAATTGCTCTGATACCACTTTTGTCATGACCCAACCCCATAGGCCGTGACTAGTGCTCGGACTTGGCACCCAAACACAATCACAAAGCTGAGTTACAAACAGATGACTTATATTTTAAAAAAAAAGTTTGGCAGAGTTTCCTTTGTTTTACGGACTATCTAAAATAATCCTGCATTCAGAAAATACCAACAGATACCAGACAGAGTCAAAAGAACAACATATATACATATACAGGCCAACAAGGCCGCCATGATAGGTAAAGCCGCCCAACATACATATCATGCAAATCTTATCGAACAGACTAGGCACAACCCATACACATATATGTCCATAAACCTCTAAACAGACTGATAGAATCATAGGATGGGACAGGGCCCTACCGTACTCTCGAATAAGTATATACAAAACAATGAACAAGGGTATACCAAAAGTGGGCTCCGAAACAAAGGGGAGCACTGTGAATAGCAGAAAGGTGTCCTAAGCTGGTGGGTCACCAAATTGTACATTAGTACCTGCGAGCATGAAATGCAGCCCCTGAAGAAAGGGGTCAATACAAATTACGTACTGAATATGTAAAGCAGAATATACAAAATCTAAATCTGAGTAGTAATCAAAACAAAAGTATGTAAGGCAAATACATATCCAAAAGTATTAGACTGTTTACTTTCAAAATACAAATCATGCATTGGGCACAGGAAAAATGGTCGGCCGCCCGTCAATGGCGCCATAACACAACATAACACTAGAAAGTTTTAAATCTCTGAATCCCTGTCACATATCACATCATAGAAATAGCATAAGCGAGCCGGGCATTACGTGTCGCTGTCACTGTACTCAACCAAACATAGTATATCACCAAACACAGCATAATATACAAGTGAGCCAGGAGTTACATCCAAAAGATAAGTAAAGTAGCCATATTTGAAACCGGAAGAATAATTTTTACCAATTCTTTCAAAAGTTACTAAAATTACATAAAAGGGTGTCGCAGGACCCACGAACGGGTGGAGACCTAAACTGGCCCAACTTATGGAGAATATACTCATCTTAGGTCATACAAACTCCTACGAGGAATTTCAAAGCGATTCGAGCCTTTCTATAAAAGTTATGGACATTTGTAGTTTTAAAGTAGTTAAAGAATAACTTCTTTCAAAAACAAATCAAATTTCACATACCCTTTGCAACTTATGAATTTCCAAAGACACAAGATCTAAAGTTATGGCATATTAACACAAGAGTACCAAGAAATAAATACAGATCATACACATGCTCGGATTGCGAGAATAGAGTTTTCTCGAGGCTCGTGTCATAGCCTATTTTTAACTAAGACATGCCGAAAAGGAAAGTTGCTTTACATACCTCAAATGCTCTCTAATAAATTCCAAATGCAATCCAAATCCAACTTATGCTTCGGATTGCCCAAGGTCTGCAACAAGCCACAAAATGCTACACAATTAGCTAAAGACTTTTTAACATTAAATTCTAATTTTTGCCCCCAATTGTACGAAAATTTGGGCAGTATTTCCCCTTAAACATAGGCCACCCCGAGAATTTAACTAGACCCAATTAATCAACAACAACAACAACGACAACCTAGCAACATCAATAGTCAATTCGAAAGGTAACATAGTAACAATAGCTCTCTTTATCGACATTTAACAATTTCCATAAATTCGACTAACACACTACATACACTTATGAATGATTTCCAATCATTCCTTCATACTACAATGATCATAATATACTAACTAGGCATCAATTCATAGTTCTACCACACCACAACACTACACAATCCATACATACCCACACGTCTCCAAACACTATCACACAACTCACTTCCAACATTACATATTTCTACAACACTACATAATCCATACATACCGATACGGCTCCAAACACTATCACACATAACTCACTTCCAACATTACATATTTCATGAATTTTCTCTATTTTAACATACTACAACATACTTACAACCTTTACAACACATAAAACAACATTAAATCTTACCTTTTCTCTTCGACTCCACAAATGGCTAGGGTTTTCAAAAATGAGAAAAGAGATGATTAATTGCTCCAACAACACTTCCACGCTACTTAGGGACCTCAAAATAGGATGTTTGCATGAACAAAATTTTTTTTGGAATGGATGAAAATGAATTTCACTTTCTCTTGGTCTTGACTGAGACTCTTAGAAATGTTCTTCAACTTTGGCTTTTTTTTTTCTAAGTATAAAATGAAATGAAATAAAGGGAGTGAGCTTATATATATATACAAGTCTTTGGCCAAGTGTACATGGCCCACACCACACTTATTCCAATTAAAGTCTAACACACTTTGGTGTGGGTACCACTTAATTAATTCAAGATCTCTAACTTTCAAAAAATTCCACTTTTGGTCCCAAACTTTTCCTAATTGATCCAATAAAGGATATACGGGTTCTAACATAATCATAGACAATGGGTATAGTATAACAATATCACATGCATGATCAATGCATAAGTAAAACATGCTTCAATAACTCATGCTCATATAAGATATCATATGTGTAGAAGAGATTAAGCTAGAATCCTAACTATGATTGGGAAGTGCCATTCACACCTGGACACCCTGGTGGCAAGGTACTACACCCCTCACATGGTTGATACCATTCACTCCTGGACACCTTTGAGGCAAGGTACTACACCCCTTACATGGTTAATGCCATTCACACCTGGACACCTTAGTGGCAAGATATGGTTATCTGGGCTCCTATACCCCACGAATCGGGCATGGTCTAACGCAACACATTAAATAAAACATATATATCATGTACATAATCTCAGTAACTCATGGATGTACAACCTTGCATGCTCTTAAGCCCTATAGATAGTCTTCGCCTGTAGAAAGTGAGCCAATTTCGTCATCCTATCAACCACCACCTATATCATATCTCATGCTTTGGACCTTCAATTCCTCAAGAAAACATATCCGAACATTTTATCAAACACCTTGGGGGTGTAATGGGGGTAAAATCATGCAAGAAAATCTGTAATAAAACCATCAATTAACACCTTACAACACTCCCAAGACATTCACATCAAAATGCCTCATCAAATCCAACATTAGATCTAAGATTTAGAGTTCAAAACATGCTAAAATAACCATACTTTCATGAACTAAAATCATTGTGCAGTAAATTTCTCAATATACAAGACCCACATGTAAAATCAACTTTAAATCATGCAATATTAGTAAAAAGAAAGCTTAGCCACCATGGGTGGAAGGACCCAATAGTTCAACACTACATACCTTAGCTTTGGAGAAGTTCTTGGTGAAGTTTGAAAATGAAGGCTTGAAGCTTGATGAAAATCCTTAGTTCCGGATGAGAGTTTTGAGTCTTAAATTTTGGAGTGAAAATATAGATATGTGTTTAGGGGAGTGTTGGGAAATGTTTAGGATGATATAAGAGTGAAATTTGGCTAAGTATAGATAAAAACACATTTGGGAAACTTGGGCAAACAATTAGAATATTTTGTGCCGCACAGGAAAAAAATTGCCAGGAAAAATGTACCTCTTCGCGTCACGGAGGGGACGCGGAGAAGGAATTACACTAAAGCGCGCCCTTGGCGCGTCGCGGAGGGAACATGTAAACTTCACTGGAATTCGTCAATTAAAAATGTATAATTGCTAATCTTTCGCTCTTTAATCGCGGGTAGACCCTTTCTCACATAATTTTGGCCCCTTGATTAGAAATATGAAGTCGGATTTTCGAAATAGCGAATGAAATTTTATATCGGGATTAGACCTTTATTTACCTAAGTTTGATCCCCCGACAAGAATTCAAAGTCGAATTTTTAAAACCACAAATGGATTTTGAGATATATGCAAATTAAACTTTTGAGCATTCCGAGGCACATTTTGGGGCACTTTTTAGGGTCGTTACAATATCTCCCCCTTGGGAACATTCATCCCCAATTATAAAAGAGACGTAAAAGGCAAGAGTGATCATGAGAAAATCTACCCCAACACGAATGCAGGTTAACATGTAAAACACCATTTTCAAATTCTCACATAAGTGTAAAATCACTATAACATTACCAACTTAATCATGAATGCATATGAATAACATAAGGGTTGAAATGTAAGACTTGAAATCACATATGAGACATAGGATTAGTGCTTTAGGCTTGAGTGGAGTCAAAAAGATAAGGATACTACTTTTGCATATCCGCTTTTGACATGGAACACTGGATGAACCAAATTCATTTCACTAGGCAACTTCAACTCAAAAGCTACCTTGCCAACCCTCTCTATCACCTCATAAGTAGAAATATACCTTCAGATCAACTTCCCCTTTTTACCAGAATGAACCACACCTTTCATTGGAGAAACCTTCAAATAGACCCAATTACCCACTTGGAACTCTAGATCTTTCCTCCTTACATCGGCATAGGATTTTTGACGACTTTGGGCCGTTCACATCCTTTCCCTAATTATTTTAACCTTCTTAAGAGCCTCTACAACCAGATTTGGCGCCAATAAAGCCATCTATCCAACCTCAAACCAACCCACTAGTGATCTACAATGTCTCCCATAAAGAGCCTCAAATAGAGCCATACCAATCCGATATAATGGATAAAGGAACCTAATGTAACCTCAGTAACTCATGGATGTACAACCTTGCATGCTCTTAAGCCCTATAGATAGTCTTCGCCTGTAGAAAGTGAGCCAATTTCGTCATCCTATCAACCACCACCTATATAGAATCAAAACATTTCCTAGTCTTAGGCAACCCAACCACAAAATCCATATTAATTACCTCCCACTTCCAAGTAGGAATCTTTATTTATTGGGTTAGGCCACCTGGCCTTTGATGTTTGGCCTTGATTTGTTGATAATTATGGCAACCAAAAACAAATTTAACAATGTCCCTCTTCATGCCTCCCCACCAGTACACATCCCTCAAGTCTTTATACATTTTGGTGGAGCCGGGGTGGATAGAATAAGAAGAGTTATGGGCTTCATCAAGAATTCTCTCCCTCAAACCATCAACACATGGCACACATAACCTACCTTGGTATCAAAGGGCCCCATCTCGCCCTTGGGAGAAAACCTCTATTTTGCCCTCTTTCACCAAGGCCTTCATTTCAAACAAAGAGGAGTTTAGATCTTGTTTTGCTATCACCTTATCAACCATGGAAGATTTAGAACCATTAACAATAACTATACCATTACCCATATCTTCCAATCTAACTCCCAATCTAGCCAATCTATGCACCTCCCTAGCTATCTCCCTATCACCACCATCCATATGAGCTAGGCTACCCATAGACACCCAACTCAATGCATCCGCCATAACATTTGTCTTATCCAGATGATAATGCACACTCATGTCATAATCTTTGAAAAGTTCTAGTCACCTTATTTGTCTCAAGTTAAGATCTTTTTATGTGAAGATATATTGAAGGCTTTTATGATCGATGAAGACATTAACATGCACCCCATACAAATAATGACACAAAATTTTTAATGCAAACACCATGGCGGCTAGTTCAAGATCATGAGTAGGGTAGTTCCTTTCATGCACTTTGAGTTTCCTAGAAGCATATGCTATTACCTTACCATTTTGCATTAAAACACAACCCAAGCCAACTCTGGATGCATCACAATACACAACAAAACCCTTAAGCCCATGCAGTAGTGATAATATAAGAGCGAACACAAGTCTATGTTTCAGCATTTGGAAGCTTTTCTCACATTCATTGGTCCACTCAAACTTAACCTTCGTTTGAGTCAATTTTGTCATAGGGGAAGCAATGGAGGAGAACCTAATTCACAAACCTTCTATAATAACCTGCAAGGCCCAAGAAGCTCCTAATATCCGATAAGGTCAATTCTCTAGGCCAATTCCTAATCATGTAGGTCTTTTTAGGATCCACTTTAATGCTATCCCCTGACACCACATGACCCAAGAATGCAACCTCGTTCAACAAAACTCACACTTGTCATATTTAGCGTACAATCTCTCCTCCCTCAATTTTTGTAATGCTACTATCAAATGGCCCATATTCTCCTCCCTACTATGTGAATAGATCAATATATCATCAATGAAGACCACAACAAAGGAATCAAGCTAGGGTTTAAAGGCCCTATTCATTAGGTCCATGAAGATAGCTGATGCATTAGTCAAAGGACATCACCACAAATTCATAGTGCCCATATCTAGTCCAGAAGGCCATCTTAGGAATATCACACTCCCTCACCCTTACTTGATGGTATCCGGATCGAAGATCAATCTTATAGAAAAAGCTAGCCCCTTGCAATTGGTCAAACAGGTCATTAATTCTCGGAAGAGGACACCTCGGGAGAGACACTAGAAAGGTCATTCGAAAAGACATCAAGAAACTTATTTACAATAGGGACCAACTTAATGGAAGGGACCTTAGACTCTACATCTTTAACGCTCACAAGATGAATATACCCTTGACCACCACATCTGCACTTTCCCACTCAAGGACGGATTTATTTGGAAACTGAAACTTGACCCTACAGGTTCTACAATCAATGGTAGCATAGTATGCATGCAACAATCCATCCCAAGAATGGCATCAAAGTCTACCATGTCTTATTCAACAGGATCACAAGGCAACAACTTATTCAAGATGCAAATAGGACAATTCCAATAAATGTTTCTAGCAACAATAGAGGTACCAATAGGAGTAGACACTTCATATGACTCATGCAACAACTCAGGAATAACATGAAACATTTTAGCAACAAGAGGAGTAACAAAGGAAAGAGTGGCACCCGGATCAATCAAAGCATACATATTAAAGTCAAAGATTTTCAACATATCGATGGCAATATCAGGGACCTCACCGACCCCTTGCCTCCCATGTAGAGCATAAAACCAATTGTGCCTTGGGGCATCATCTTGAGGACCACCTCTATCTAATAGAACCACATTTGCACCTTGGACCTTGCCACAATTTCGTGGATAATCTACCCTCTTGTAACCAAGCTCCCCACATTCAAAACATGCATTGGAACCCTTCAAACATGGTCCCTTGTGATTCTTCCCACATCTATGGCACATATCGTTAGTAGCCATTCCACGCACACCTTGAGTCCTAAGGAAGTCATTGACAAACCTCCTATAGTAGCATGAGGAGGCCCTTGGCCTTGATGATGTATAGCACCCTTTTGAAACCTACCTTCAAAACGGGCCCTCTTGACCTCATGACACTTCATTTTTTGTCAACTTTTCTTCCTCTATTTGCTTGGCATAAGACATCAACCGAGACAAGTTTATATGACTAATTAGCAAGGTGGATCGATATTCATCACTTACCAAGTCAAAAACCCCCATAAAAAACTTGTTCATCCTCGACCTAGGATCAGCCACCAAGTGAGGAGCATACTTTAAAAGTTGATCAAATTTGAGGGCATACTCCTTCACACTAAAAGCACCTTGTTTCAAGTTCATAAACTCTGCCAACTTTGCCTCTCTAAGCTCAAAAGGGAAAAAATGATTAAGGAAGGCCAATTTGAACTTCTCCCAAAGCACCACATTACCAACCCCCTTCTCACCTTTCCATTGCTCATACCGAATTTAGGCTAGCCCTTTGAGTTGGTATGCCACCAACTCTGCCTTTTTATATGGCCCAATGTTCCTTCTCCCCCTTCCATTGATCATACCAAATTTGGGCTACTCCCTTGAGTTGGTATACCGCCAACTCTTTCTTTTCATTTAGCCCAACACCTATGATATTTAAGATTTTGTAGACCTCATCAATGAACTCTTGTGGGTCTTCCTCCACTTTTGACCCATGGAAAACCAGAGGGTTCATATTCATAAAGTCTCTTACCCTAACTCCTCGGGTATTAGCATGAGCGGATTATCGAGGATCTATCAACCTAGTGCTCTGATACCAAGTTTGTCACAACCCAAGCATAGGGCCTAGACGTGACACAATGATTGGGGAACCCAAAGGAACCCCAAACAAGCCTCTCAACTTATCATTACACATCATTGGTCGCGAAAGTAAGTACAAGACATAAAATAAGCAAAAAGGGCAAAGGGGCCAAGGGATAGCTTGCCAAAACATCAACATCAAGACAAGGAGTCAAAGGTCATATCACAATTTCACAATTTGCCCAACAAACACCTCTAAATACATAGGTAGAGCGGGGGCTAAGACAAGGTAACCGGGCTCACCCTCATAGTCAAAATAGAACATAAGAATGTATCTCAATACATGGATAATAGCAACATAGACTAAGGTCCCCAGAATGGAGGACTCACCAGCAAGTTTGGGATAACACCATCTAGCAACATGGAGAAGGGTGATCAACTTGAGCGCTATCCCTAATGGTGATATCATATAGGCAAGAGTATGCGTTAGTAAATTTGAATGTAATAAGTATGTGGAATGCAACGCAACAAGAGATAGACACCAGAGGTAAAATGCATAAATATAGACAATAGGCATAGTATAACAATATGACATACATGATCAATGCATAAGTAAAATATGCTTCAATAACTATGCTCATATAAGATATCATATGTGTAGAAGAGACCAACCTAGAATCCCAATTATCATTGGGAGGTGCCATTCACACATGGACACCCTGGTGGCAAGGTACTACACCCCTCACATGGTTGATGCCATCCCTACCTTCACACCCTGGTGGTAAGGTACTACACCCCTTACATGGTTGATCCCATTCACACCTGGATACCCGGGTGGCAAGGCATGGTTATCCAGGCTCCTACATGCCTCGGATCGGGCATGGTCTAAAGCAACACATCATATAGGACATATATATCATGTACATAAGCTCATTACATCATTATAACATCACTAATATCATATCTCATGCTTTGGACCTTCAATTCCTCAAGAAAACAGAACCATACATTTTATGAAACACCTTGGGGTGTGTTTATGGGGGTAAAAGACCATTCAATTTAGAGATGAAGTCATGCAAGAAAATTTGTAATAAAATCATCAATTAATACCTTACAATACCCCTAATACATTCACACCAAAACCCCTCATCAAATGCAACATTAGATCCAAGATTTAGAGTTCAAAACTTGCTAAAACAACCATACTTTCATGAACTAAAATCACTATGCAATAAATTTCTCAATATACAAGACCCACATGTAAAATCAACTTTAAATCATGCAATATTAGTAAAAGGGGGCTTAGGGACCATGGGTGGAAGGACCTAATGGTTCAACAACACATACCTTAGCTTTGGAGAAGTTCTTGGTGATGTTTAGAAATAGTGGCTTGAAGCTTGAAGAAAATCCTTAATTTTGGATGAGGGTTTTGAGTCTTGAATTTTGGATTAAAAATATGGCTAAGTGTTTAGGGGAGTATTGGGAAATATTTAGGATGATATAAGGGTGAAATTTTGCTAAGTAATGATAAAAATACGTTTGAAAAACTTGGGACCAACACTTAGAATATTTTGGACCGCACAGGAAAAACACTACCAGGCATAATGTACCTCTCCACATAGCAGAAGGGATGCGGAGAAGGAATTACACTAAAGCTCGCCGTTGGTGCGTCATGGAGGGAATGCGTAAACCTCACTGGAATTTATCACTTTAAAATGTATAACTGCTAATATTTCGCTCTTAAATAAGGATTAGACCCTTTTTCACCTAATTTTAACCCGCTGAACAAGAATCCGAAGTTAGATTTTCAAAATCACAAATGGATTTTGAGATATATGAAAATTAAAATTTTGGGCATTCCAAGGCACATTTTGCGGCATGTTTTAGGGTCGTTACAACATCCCTACAGCTTGACCAATATCCCATTTCCCTTAGAATTATGTCTTTAAATTTGCTTATGCTTCGTGAACCAAGGATGTTCTTACTTATGCTTAAAGCCCTGTTTAGGATTCCTTCGGATTTCCCATTTTCTATATTACCTAGGCCCTAGGCTTAGGTCATGACATTGTTTACCTTATGTATGCTTATGGTATGCTAAGAGGCTCGGATGATACATATTCGGGTTCCACATTAGTCGTGTCAGGACTAGGCTCTAGATTAGAATCATAACAAACTTTGTATTCGAGCATAAGATTTTGAAGCATCCTAGAGAGTATAACATGTCATGTCTAGTAGAGTCTTGTTCATAGATGTGAAGCATGCCACATCCATGACTAGGAGGCTATGAGACATATAGATAAAATCTTCACTTCTTTTGTGATCTAGGTATGTAACACCTCATATATTGAAAAGTATGAAAATTGAGAAGTTGCAGAAAAAGTGAAACTAGATAGATAGTATGAGCCAAT
>DF360899.1:0-28197 GCA_000787875.1 Solanum virginianum | reverse complement strand
TCGTAAACACGATCCGTAGATGGGTTAACAAGAGGAGAAATTTTTCTAACTATGGGGTCATTGTGAGAGGCGAGTTCATGACCTATAAATGGAACTAAACATGATATAAAAGTTCTCTCAAAGCTAGATTCATAGACATATTCAGAGGCCAATTTCATTAGGACAAAACCATGGATCCATGATTGTAAATGGATCTACAACTAATAGATCCCTCTAATGGATAGTTCCGATGTTTTCTAATAAAGAACTTTTTGGACATTTCCTACCTGCTTAACTCCTAAACTATGTCGTTTTGACCCTAATAACTATCCTAACTACCTCAAATCTAATAAAAACTACCCTCAAACCCCTTTAAGTTTATTGACTCTCAAATTCACTCAAAAATTCTATGTCTTTTTTTCTCAAAGGATTTCCACCATTGAAGCTTAGGGTTCTAAGAGTTTTGAAGGATTTCAAGATAAATTCATATAAATTTCTAAGGTTTCTCCATTAATGCATGTGAGGCTTCATCCATGGATTACTTTCATCTATAGATCACAATCTCAAACGCAGTTTTCTCCCAAGTTTAAGCATGAATCTTATGGGCTTTCCATGATTTCACTCTAATTGCTTGAGTTATGATTATTACATGATTATCTTACTCTATTATACATAAATTATGATTAAATACATGAATTTCATGATTTTCAATTGATTTACAACGAGTGACAAATATATATTGATTAAGGCTTTTGAAGTTGATATGGGTTTCCTTATGATTTGAATTGATTTCAATTGCATTTACCTCACATAATTTCCATTAAATTTCATGATTTTAACTTCAATTCTTTGTGAACCCATGTTTTAACTAATTTCATATGTCAAGCTATGTCTTTATGAAAAGAGTCTAAGTATAGAAGTGTCAAGACCCGATTTCAGGGGCGATGACACTTTTCTTAATTCTACCAAGACAAGTTAGCCTAGATAGATCACAATAACATAATACACAAAGATATGGAAGCTAAATGAAGATAATATTACAAATAAGAAGACTATAAAGCATAAGGACATTCTCCAAACTACAAACCACCCCAAAACTGGTTGTCACAAAGTACAAACCTCTAATGCATCAGAATAGGACGATGATAAACAAAGTCTTAAAGTGTTTGTCTCTCAAATAGAACAAAACTACTAATAACATCCGACAGTCTTGAGAGTATGCTAGAGAAACAACCAACTACCTCTTAACTGTCAAAGGGTCGATGCACAATAAGAAGAGGAACTTGTGCTGAATACGGACTCACAACCTACACATATGTGTGGAAAAGTAAGTGTGAATACTAAGGTACCCAACAAGCAGACCTAATCATGGGTAGAGAATAAAGAACTAAGCACTCCTTCCATCCAACAACATATTTTCAAAGTACTAAACCTGTACACAGGAAAGGGAAATATACACAGTATAGATAATATAAACATCAATCTCATATCACAATATCTCAATAGTCAAATCTTCATAATATACAAGGATCAAGTCAGTTAACATATATCACAATCTTTCTATAGTCCAATCTCAACAATATACAAGATTCAAGTCATCAACATATATCACAACCTTTCAATAATTCAGTGTCAATAATGTATAAGATTCAAGTCATTCAATACATGATATTTAGTATATATATCAACTTCAATAGATGAATAATATGAAATAGAATGAGATGCTATGAAATGCAAGCAGTGCGATGCAATGTTAAATAGTAATAATTCATGTCTATCCTACTATAGACGTCCATTGATATAATCAGACTAGAACCCATGGGGGCTGCACATGGACCATGTACCCATTAGAATCATTTTCCTTCGGCATTTGACTTTCACATCTAGCCGAAACTATTTTCCTTTGACTTTTCTTTTCTTTTCCTAACTAGAACCATTTCCCTTCGACTTTTATGTTCTTTTCTTTCTCTAGTCAAAACCATTTTCCTTTAGTTTTTATCATCAATAGGTCATTAAGCACATATATATCATCACAACACAAATATCACTTTCATAATCATGAGTGCGTACAAGATTTTCACATAGATCACTTATTCATAGTCAAGTACTCAATCTCATTATCAAATAGCTGGAACTATTTTCCGTTGGCTTTTCATCATTAGTGAAACATCAAGTAATTCATATCATTATGGTACATTAACTACTTTTACAAGTATAAAAATATGCAAGATGTCCATATTACATCATTTATTAAAAAATAATTAATTTTTTTATTGTTCTTTCATCATTTGAGTCATCATCAATACATTATATGATAATCATATCATAATGTAGTTTAGTCTTTCAAGTACTTCTTTCCATTATCACTTAAAAGACAATTCATCATCTGGGTCTTCATTTTCACAAGCATTTAATTCTACAATTTCCAACAAAATTTCAACATAAGTATTTAGCTCAACATTTCACATAAAGTAATTAAGTAGACAAATCCATGTAACATGATTCAAATTCGACAATCAGAGCATCATGAACACTTTACATTATCAACAGTGAAATCACAAGCCAATTTCACAATATCAACGTACAAGTCTAAGTCAATATTAATAGACGTCAATTTATGAATCAAGTCATACATGTCATCATATCCAAATTTCCATTATAAAAATCATATCCACTAGAATGATTCACTAATCCCCAAGTTTTACATAGAAAGGAATTACTAAGTTCATTAAGGTGAACAAGGATTAGAATTCACTTGCCTCAATATAGTCAAACAATCACTCCAACGCCAATGCATTCCTCTTCTGAATTGAATCCAAATTACCACAATCTTCTTGAAAATGAATTCACTATCACAATATGACGCTAACAATACTAAAATCAAGCAATTAGGGCAAAAAGAAAAATTTTCTAAAGTTTTCCTACCAAATATCAATGTCAAAATTTAAAAATTTTTAGATGAAAATGTTCCTCTCATGTAGAAAACCATGAGCAAAAACTGATTCATAAATGGAGTTGAAATGAGTTCATAATCATCATTTCCATAAAATTCTCAAAGTTCATGAAAACCTTTCATTCGTCAGTTGAATCTTCCAAATTTGATGTTGAGATCAAGAACTAACCAATGAAAATTGAAGAAAATAGCTGAAAAAGACTTACCCAGTTGATTCCTCACAAAAATCCCTTAAAAATCATCAAAAAAAACCAAGCTCAAAATAATGGAAATGGTGAAAATGAACAAATCCTGTCATTTAAAATTAAAACACTGCTTTAGTACCAAATGTACTTCACAAACATGACCATGAACTTTGCCAACATAGACAAGAATGAGTCAAATCTCTGGTAATAGGAAGGTCTTCCGCGAACACGGGGGTCAAGTTGACCTAACCCTCCGACAATGCTGAGCCTTTTTCCCCGAATGCGAAAGTCAGTCGGTAGATACTTTTCGAACAAAGTGTTCAATAAACCTGACTCCTCAAACGTGGGTGGAGTACCACGAACGTGAAGTAGTAGGCCTCAAACAAAAGATACCAACAAAACACAAAGCACAAAAATCTCGAATTGGACCCTCAAAATTCATTTGTAACTTAATACACATAAACCAGATATACAACCGTACAAAATTTGATGTGTTCGACTCAGTAGAATGGTTGCAACTCGAATCTGAGGTCTCCTCAACCCAAAATTTGATAAGTCACAACGAAACTAATTTAGGCCACTTGAAATGCCAAAATGCTACCGGATCATCTAAAAATTATGACGAAGTCTATTCTAATACTAAAATAACCTCCCAGAACTATTGGAACCATTAAAAATCTATTTTGAGCTTTGAAAAACTTGAAATATTGATCAAAGTCAAACTTGAGTCAAATGTTAACTACACTTCTAACTTTGGACCTAAAATCCACATAACAATTCCAAATCTGATTCTGACAACTCTCCTAGACCAATTTTTATATTTTAAAACTAATGGAGGTTATGAGATTCCATTCCAACACTCGTATCTCTAAATGACTCAATTTTGTGAAAATTAGGAAACTCAAGCGTCAATAAATTCAAACTTTTACTAAAATATCAAGTTTACCCAAAATTTTTGAAAACTAACTTTTAGAGTCAGTCAAACATGACTCAAAGCTACTAAAAGGAGGAGCAAAATTATTATTTTATTAAAAAAGATATAAATGACCTTTAAGGTCATTATAGGAAGTATGTTTATGATCATGATTATGAAGGTGACTTAAGACCCTAATATTTATGCAATAATTACAAGATGGCTAGTATACGACACTCTATGTAAGTCAAGTAGATGGATTGTTCCTATTATATAACACAATTCGCGAGGTTATGATACCTAATTTACAAGTTATGAAGCTATGATTTTTGATGAATTATGAATTATGGTGATAACTATATGTCTATTACATGTTATTATTCCATGGGATTTGACTTAGTACTAGATGAGGCTTAGGGTGGGGGCTCGATCCATGATGTACTTATATAAAGTCTTAAGTCTTATAACTACATGCCACCGTAAGATTATATATCTGTCAATATGATATTATGTTAGTGGATCCACAAATGATAGTCATTTGTGCTAGGATAGAGCTCATAGGATGAGGTATTATCTACCTTGGCAAGTTGACTACTATTTCTCCAGTGTAGAGGTGACATCGAGATTCTATGTAATAGTTTGCATGGTCTTATTATGAATTATGGCCTTATTCCCATATATGTATGTATGCAAGGCTATAAAGTTTTGTTAAATGCTTTCTTTCATGATTCTAAAGATGCATTAATCATTCATCTCTTATCCTTATTCTATTGATATGTCTATGCATATTATTATAATATTGTGTAGTTTCATTGATGCATTGCATGCTTACATACTTAGTACATTTAACATACCAAGACAACCTCTTTGTTTGCATGATCTAACCATATAGGGGTGGGCAAAAACACTCCTATAGCTCACTAGTATGGCTAGACCCAGATTGATGCATTTGAGGACTTGGTGAGTTCCTATGCTTCGGGAACAAACCTTTATTTTCTTGCTATGATGCTATGTTGAGACTTTCGTTCTTTTTTTCTTATATTGAATGTAATCTACTAGCTTGTTTTTGTCCCCATCAAGATTTACTTATGTAGAGGCATGTGTGGGCGCATTAATGTAGCTTCCTTTAGTAAGAGATTATGGATTTTTATGTTTAATTTGGTTTAAGACATATTATTCCACTTAATTATTCTTGTAAATTGCTTATTTACCTTATGTATGCTTATAGTATGGACAATATGTTGGGATGGGGCACCTTCGGGTTCCACATTCATTGTATCATGATTTGGCCCTAGGTTCGGATCTTAACAATGACGTGTCCTAAGTTTTTATTTAAGACTTTTTCCCTCTAATGATTGTCCTTTGACATTTTCAAAGAATGCCTCCATGACGTGCCCCATCACCAATCAAACTCATCTGGCTCCTCAAGATCCACAAGATCCTCTAACCAACCAAGTGACGAATGCAAATTTTGACAATTAGTATGCTTGCTGTCACAACCCAAGCCTAGGGCCTAGACGTGACATGGTGAATGGGAACCCAAAGAGATCCCAAACAAGCCTCTTAGCATATCATTTACACATCCTTGGTTGCAAAAGCAATTAAATAAAAATAAGAGAATAGAAATAAGGATAAAAGGGATAAGGGAAGTCTTTCATAGCTTAATACATCAAAGAGTCATATCATGAAGAATAATTACACAACTTGTCTAACAACACCTCTAGCATAGATTGGGCAGGGGCCAAGACAACTTTTCGGGCTCACCTGCATAGTCATAAGCATCTAAACAAATATAAGAGAGTCTATACATAACATAGGATCAATAGCTATTGCCCTCAAAATGGAGGACTCACCAAACCTGCTTTAAGAGATAGTACTAGCCACGCGGAGGATGATGATCAAGAGGAACTCTGGTTCCTACATAGTAACATTATGTAGGCATAGAGTATGTGTTAGTATATTTTAATGTGCTAAGTATATAGGATGCAATGTAATAAGAGATAAGCAACATAATCAACATGCATAATCATAAGCAAGAGATAGTATATTAGCAATATGGCATGCATAATTAATGCTTGAAGTAAAACATGCTTATATGGAAATATAGTACATGTGTAGGAAGAGACCAGCATTATAGACCAAGCAACTTAGTACTTCAAATCCAAGGCCTAACACCTCCTTGGAAGGTGATTGCGGTATCTACCTCTCAATTTTTAGTATGGGCCTCGTACCGCCCGACAAGGTGGTCAATGTACATACCCTCAACATGGTAGTATGGCCCTAACACCCCCCGATAAGGTGGTCAGGGTATATACCCCTCAACAAGGTAGTACGGGCCTAGCACTCCCTGGTAAGGTGATGGAGGCATAGCACTCCATCAACAAGGTGTGGTCAACTTGCAACACTAGAGATACTTTTCATGAAATCAACACATTTATACATTCCATTCATCATCATAAAGTCATTTGACTCATAGGCCATGTATTGGATCATCAATAACTCAATAACCCTAAAGCAGACATTTTATCAAACACTTGGTGGGTGTGTAATGCTAGTTCAAAATCTTGCAATTCAAGAGTGAAATCGTGCAAGAAAACATAATGTAAATGAACCCACAAACACTTAATAATACCCTCATGCAATATACCTTGACACCCTTCATCAAATCTCAAAATAGGTCATAGATTCATAGCTCAAAATATTCTTAAAACAGTCCACATTTCATGAAACTTCAACATAGTTTATAATCAAATTCATAGTAAGAAAACACATAAGTAAATCAATCTTGAAAACATGTAATTTACATAAAATAGAAGATTAGGCACCATGGGTGGAAGGACCCAATGGTTGAAACCCACATACCTCAACTTTGGAGAATTTCTTGCTAAAGATTAAGATGATAACTTGAAGCTTGAATGAATTCCTTAAAATCTGAAATGAGTTTGGGACACTTGATTTTGAGTGAAATATTTGGCTAATTGTTTGAGAGGGTCTTGGGGAACGTCTTGAATGATGTGATCTTTAAAAATGACTAAGTATAGATGTTTTTACACATAGGGAGGCTTAGGCACAAGACCCAAAGGCCTTTGACCAAACAAGAAACTAGAGCAAAAATAACACTGATCTGCGCCCTGGCTGCATCACGCCAGGGGCGCGGATTGTCTCTGGAATTTGCAAATTTTGGAAAACAAAATTTTGATATGGTTGCTCTAAAATTGGGATTAGGCCTATTTTCCACTCAATTTTGCCCCTTGATCAAGAATATGAAGTCAGATTTTTATATCATGCATGAATTTTTAGATATATGGAAATTATGATTATGGACATTTTCGAGGCGTATTTTCAGGCACTTTTTGGCGTGTTTCACTAGCCCAAGCCATGGCTACTCAAGCCAATCAGGTTGCTACTATTCCAAATGCTCCTACACCAGCTTCTAGGATAAGGGACTTTGCAAGGATGAATCCTCCAAAGTTTTATGGTTACAAGGTAGATGAGATCCACAGGAGTTTATTGATGAAGTCTACAAGGTGGTGAATATTATGGTGTGACATCGAGGAGAAGGCAAAGTTTGAAACTTACCAACTGAAGGAAGTTGCTCAAGTTTGGTTCATGCAGTGGGAGTCTTAAAGAATTGATGAGAGTCCTATTAGTTGGGAGGTATTCAAGGCAACATTTCTTGATCATTTCTTCCCACCTGAAGTAAGGGAAGCCAAAGTAATGTAATTCATGAATCTTACGCAATGTTGCATGAGTATGAGGGATTATGCCCTCATGTTCACAAAGTTGTCCAACTATGCTCTTTCTTTGGTGGCTGATCGTAAAGTCCGCATAAGCAAGTTTGTTTCAGTGTTTTCTTCTTGGTGAAAATGGAGTGCAAAATTGTGATGCTTATAAAAGATATGGGAATTTCTTAGCTCATGACTAATTCTAAGCTAATTGAGAGTGAGAAGCTTAAAGACATGAAGATGAGGGAGTCCAAGAGGGCTTCTTTTGAAGAAGGATTCTCAAATGCTAAGTTTTGTGGCGGCCATTGCAATGACCCAATCTAGGGGCCTAGTCATCACACGACGAATGAGATACCCGAAGGCACCTCACCCAAGCCATCTCAAGAGTCTTAAGAATTAATAGGCATTAAGTAAAACTTTTGCAGAAAAAGTATGAGAAAAGAGGCTAAGGGCCAACTCGACAATGAAGCAATTGTAATAAGTAGTGGAACTAACTAATGTTCATTCTTGTCCATGAGCATACCAACTAATACATAATGAACGGAACCAGTATGGTCAGTTTCCATGAACTAGAAAGGAATTGATATTTATGGAACATAGGAAGTAAAAGCCTCAGAAAGGCTACAAATACATTTGTCTCAAAACAAAGTAAAGATACAAGATAGATGAAAAAGTAGAGGAGTCCCAACTAAGGGCTCACCATGAAAGTAAAGCTAGTAGTTGACACTATGTACTAGACATGAGCTGGTGGAGGAGTGTCTATCCCTACATGGTTAAATTATGCAGGAAAAATATGTATTAGTACATTTGAATGTACTATGTATGTGAGATGCCATGCATAGATAAAATTGTAATGTCATCATTATTAAACATAACATAAAAGGATACATATGATAAGAGATACATAAGGTAAGCTTAAACATGCACAAGAAATATGGCTCAAGATCAATATGAGACAATGCATAAGGAAGAACATAGAATGAAAACATAGAATAAGATCATAAGCTTGTGGGAATGGACCTTAACCGACATATAAGACCATGTGACTTACTACGTGAAATCCAACATAACCCCCATGTAGACATGGGGAGACAACTTACCAAGTGGAACTCCATCAACATTACATGCATCATAATAACACAAAGGTCCTACTTGGATCCACTAGACTAGCCTATAAGGCTCCTATGGTGGCACATAGTTAATGCAACAAAGGATTGCTACTAAGGTTCCCTTGCTGAACCCCACCAGGATGTCACAATCGATGTTGTCATCCCATGGAATCTTTAAACTTCAACTTAGAATCATAAGTAGCAATCATAGGAGTAGCTCGAACTTAGGAACCACCAAGTGAGAATTGTCCTTCCATCTTGGGCCCTTTCTTAAACATCTTTTAGGGAAATTAACATCATCACTCATATCTTTGATAAACTTAACTTTAAAGCTCTTCATTAGTACCATAATCATAACCATAATCATAAATCATAGAAAACTTTACTTGAGAAAACTTGGTGGTCTTAGTTTTATCATGGAACAATCATAAATCACATAAATCATTATGAAATTTCTCTTTAAAAGGAACATAAAAAATGCCCAACCTTTATCCAATCGAAAAACATCATGAAATCATCATCATTTGTCAAATATACATATATACATAGCAAAATAGTAATTGAACTTCTTAAGTATCATTTAATAAAATAAATATCCTGAAATCATCATAAGCATGCACATTAACTTGAGAAACTTAAAGAAAAGGTAAAATACTTAATCTGGAACTTTATGGATGAAAGGATACCCATAAATGAACTTACATACCTTAAGGTAATATGAGAGGAACAAACTTATAGAATTGAGGAAGAATTTGGAAACCCAGTTCTTGGCTTGCCTTGCCTTGCCTTGAGAGCCTCTTTCTAGCCTTAAAATTTTTAAGAGTAAAGAATCAGGGAATGAGTGAAGGGATTAGGACTTAGAGGCTATTATAGGGCCCTTTTTCTATCCATAAAACAACATAGTTTGGAAATAAAAAGGATGAAAATGATAAATCTGCCCCTCATTAAAATTGCTGAGATCGTCCTATGATACCCCAAGTATGGGTTATAAGTTAATCCACAGGCCGTAAATCCCTTCATCTGACAACATATTTGAAATTTACTAAAGACTAACTTTATTGGACTCAAAAACATGGACATATTCTATGGGTCTTATAATCATTCATGGGCCATGGTTGGACTTGTAGAGTCCTTCCACACTTAGCCATTTTCACCTTATTCTTGGCCTCATTCCACGATGACCATTTACGGGTTGTATCCCATTTTACGGGCCATCTGATAACCCATAGGTCATCCTTTAGAAATCTTCAAATTTCCTTCATATTTGGGGTCCCATTCATGAAACCATATATGGACCACAAGGTAATGTACGACCCATCACTTGGTCCGTGGGTTACCCCACACTTGGAAACCTTTCCCCTTTGTGAAGTTCTATATTTAAGAATGGGACTTATAGGCCGTATATAAACTTACAGGCTGTATGTCACCTCGTGAACTATACTTCAAGTTATTTTTCAAGCCGACATTTCTGTACTCAATGCTCCTAAACTAGGGGTTGTTAAGATGTATCCCCCTTGGGAACAGTCGTCACTGAATGTACATAAAGGCAGGCTCTGAAGAGTGAGCTAGTAGTTAATAACCTAGTATGCATGCAAAAGTGCAAGTTAAACATTATTTCTCAAAAATTTCAGATTTCATACTATAAACATGTCTCAAAATAGTTCATGAACATCAAAATAAATATATACATCATGAAAACTAAAATGCATAGAGTTGGAGGTTTTTGGAAGAATTTCTTAATACCTTAGGCTTGAGTAGAGTGGAATAGAGGTAGGTAATGTTTCATCATATCTGCTTCCATTTCCCATGTAACACCCTTAACTTGTTGGTTTCTCCAAAGCACTTGACGAATGCACCTTTCTTGTTCCTTAGCTTCTTCACTTGCCGTTTAGAATTTTAGCGAGTACCTCTTCATAACTCAAATCCTTTTTAATATTCACATCATGCAAAGGAACTAAGGAACTTATGTCATGACATTGACCTAGGGTGTAGGAGTGATTTGGCGAATGAAAACCCGAGAGTCCATAAACAAGCCTCATAGTATCCACATACACATCATTGTTTTGGAAGTGCATAATTAGGCAATAGAACACATCATTCTAAAGGATGGAAAAGTATGACTCATTCTATGAGGATGTTATAGGGATAGGGAGTAGCAAATCCATATAACACATAACATATAAAGATTAAGGGGTGGGTAAGTATGACTCACGCTATGGAGATAGAAGGGACTTAGGAATTTCCACATTTCCACATCTCACCAAGAACATATCATCATTTCCTCAACATAAATACATAATCTTCATAACCAAGTAGCATAACATAACACAAATCCATACATAAAGTTTACATGTTGTCCAATAATGTCTCTAAGTCATAGAATAGGAGGGCGCCAAGAAATGTCCCGAGCTCACCCTCAAAGTAAAGACATAAGAGTAAATAACATAATAGGTAGAAGGAAGGTGGCTTGTACTTGAATGATTGTACTCACCACAAGCAACTCTTACAATCCAAGATAACCATCAAAAGGTGGATGTAGATAGTCTCTAGTCCCTACATGGTTAGATCATATAGGTAAAGAGTATGCGTTAGTACATTTGAATGTACTATGTATGCGGACATGCAATGCATATAACCTCATTAAACCTGCATTCAGTGTTAGATGACAAGAGCACATATATAGAAAGAAGTATATAGGAAAGAATAATATATCAATATGCCAAGAAATTCAAGATACATGAATGTCAAATTACTTTGTACACAATGAGGATAAGACCTCAATAGATATGAGACCAAGTGAGCTATAACTTGGAACTCCGTCATCTTTCCAAAAATAAATAAAGACGTGACCTACTTGCCAAAGGTAGATCCTTAACAAAATCATTGCTTAAAAGAGGCATAAATATGAACCTATGTTTAGCATATTGTTGTGGGACTTGAGGATTTGTATAAGGGACCTCAGGTATATCCTCCCTCACATAAACCCACTCATTGCTAAATCATCATCCCTTAAGAATACATATACACATACATGCTTAATAAGAAGGCATATGTCTTTCAAATTATTTTCATGCATACTTAGGTTTGAAAGCCAAACATACTTCATAATCATTCATACTTAGGCTAAAAAGCCAAATCATACATTGTGTCATATGTTCATGTATTGGAATAGCTCTTTCATACTTGTACATATTGGTGTAAACACCTATAATTGCTCAAAGAGCCATATGATAGCCATTATCATAATTAAGACTTAGCCCATATCATAAACCTCACGAAAATCAATGTTCAGATAACCATATGTCATTATTAATGAGAGAATAGTATGGATAATAGTGATTTACACTTAAATCAACATTACTAGATGAAAAGAAAGTAAAACCGTGAAGAAATTCACAATTTAAGCATATTTGAGATTACTCATTCCTAAATTCAATATGTAAAGGGACATGCATATTCAAACTTTCGTAATATCAATGAAATTCAACATATTATAACTTAAATCACTTTAAAAACATCAATTAAATACAACTCATATCTTAATTGAATCAAATTAACATTAATTTAAAAAAGCTATATTCAAAGTAAGCTTATAATTGATAAATCAAGGAGTAAAAAGTGTTTGGAGTCTTCATGGTTGAAATGGATCATGAATCAATCCCACATACCTTAGATATCTAGAAGAATTAAGAAGAAGTTGATTTGAGAAAAGACCCTTCCTTGAGCTTCAGGTTGAATCTCCACTGGCAAACTTGAGAGGAGTTCTTAGAAAAGTCACTTTGAATATTCTAAGCATAATGAATGAATTTGAATAAGAATGAAAGAGTATAGGTGTTTTCATAGGTTTACGATAGGTTAGAATATCACAAATGACTCACAGAAATTACAAAAATTATGAGAAAGCTATTGATAAAGCAATCATTAAAAAGTTCTTGGTGGCCCGTGAAAGAGCACCACGGATCATGAACATGACCACAGACCATGCAAGGGTTCATGTTAAGGGTCTTCAGACACTTAGGCAAATGTTCAGACTAAGGATATTTCCACTGACAGTTCACTGTCCATTCAAAGGTGCATTGATCATACAACTGTCTATACAAATTATCCCAGTTCTGAAATAGTTATTTTATACTTAGAACCATATTTTATGATAAGGGCTTCACGAAAAACCATACCATATCTCTTGGTGGGTTAATTGCGCAGCTCGTGCAAGAGCCCTTGGTGGCAGTCTTAGCCAAATTCTTGGCTTGGAAGCTGGGCTCTTACCAAGGGCCCTTTTCATGACTAATAGTGAGGACCACGGTTCGTGGGAGGTTCCTTGGAGGGCCACTAAGCCTGAAAACTTTCTTAAGCCACTCAAAGCCTTACACAAGCATCCCCCATGGGGCACACACCTCTAATAATTTTATCTAAGTATTAATAAAGTCTCACTAGATTCAGGTCCTTATATCATCTCCCCCTTAAGAACATTCATCCTCGAATAAGAAATGGACTAGCTTGAAAGGCTTAACTTGAACATGAAACACTTGATCATGGGAGCACAATACATAATTTATTTCTTGAAAATCATAAAATCATTAAAACTCATGTTATAACATCCTTTAAATCATTTTTTTTTGCACATATATACTTGTTATGTTATGAAACATAAGAGTGAGTGAATTTGGACCATTTAGAATAAAAAGAACCTAATACCTTATGCTTGAGTGTATTATAAATGATAGGGATATCAGCTTATCATGTCTGTCTCCGTCCTCCATGTAGCACTCTTCATATGTTGATTCCTCGAAAGTACCCTAACCGAAGCATCATTCTTGTTATGAAACAATTTTCCTTTCTTATCCAAAATTTCAACTGGAAACTGTTCAGAGAACAAGTTCTCTTCAACCTCTAAACCTTTCAAATGCATAAACGAACTAGGATCACAAATTAACTTTCTCAATATTGACATATGAAAGATTGGGTCAATAGAACTCATCTCAATGGCAAATCCAATTGTAGGCTACCTTGCTAATCCGCTCAACTATCTCATAAGGGCCTACATACCGGGGTCTTAACTTTCCTTTTTTATCGAAACACATTACACCCTTCATAGGAGAAACCTTTATATACAGCCAATCATTGACATGGAATTCAAGATCCCTCTTTCTAATATTCGAACAAGACTTTTGGCTACTTTGAGCTATCTTTAACCTATCCCTAATCAACTTCACCTTTTCCATGGCCTCATCCACCAAATCTGGGCCAATCAATTTGATGTCTCTCAATTCAAACCATCCCACTGGGGATCTACACCTTCTCCCGTACAAAGCCTCAGATGGTACCATACCAATGCTAGCATGAAAATTATTGATATAAGCAAACTCGATAAGGGGTAGATGATTATCCCAAATACACCTTAATTCCAACACACAAGCTCTCAACATGTCTTCCGAGGTCTGAATTGTCCTTTCTGCTTGTCCATCGATTTGAGGATGGAAAACAGACTTCACATTATATCCAAGCCATTTTTGAAAATATTTCCAAAAATGAGAGGTAAATTGGGTACCACAATATGATATGATAGACATAGGCACATCATGCAATCTTACCAACTCTTAGGTGTACAATCTTGCATAATCTTTGGCATTGGAAGTAGTCTTGATGAGTAGGAAATGAGCCTATTTAGTCATCCTATTGATGATAACAAAATAGAATCAAATTGCTTGAGGATAGGGGAAAACCAACCACAAAATCCATGTTTATATCATCCCACTTTCATATAAGAATCTCAATATCTTGAGCTAAGCCACTGGTTCTTTGATGTTCTACCTTTACTTGTTGACAATTAGGACATTTAGATACAAACTTCGCTATGTCATTCTTCATGCCATGCCACCAATACACTTCCCTCGAATCTCGATATGTTTTGGTAGATCTTGGACGTATAGAATAATAAGAGTTATGGGCTTCACTCATAATCACCTCTCTAAGATCATCAACATCTAGAACACACAACCGATCTTGATACGGAAGCACTCATCCCTATGTTGGAAGAAAACTTTCTACCTTCTTTCCTGCAACCAACATCTTCAATTCAATGAAAGATCAGTTTAAGTCTTATTTTGCCCTGACATCAACAATCATAGAAGATTTAACCCCATTCTGAACTTGAATACTACCTTCGTTAGAGTCAGCCAATCTAACACCCAATCTAGCCAAATGGTGAACATCCTTTACCAATTGTTTCTTGCATTCATCAACATGGGCCACACGTCCCATGGATAACATACTAAGAGCATTGGCTATGATATTTACCTTACAATAATGTTATTGAACACTTATGTTATAATCTTTAAGAAGTTCCAACCACCTTTTTTGCCTCAAATTAAGATCTCTTTGGGTGAAAACATATTGCAAGTTGTTGTGACCAATAAACACATCGACATGAACCCCATATAAGTAATGTCTCTAAATTTTCAAAGTAAACACCGCCAACTGCCAACTCAAGATCATGAGTTGGATAATTTTGTTCATACACCTTCAATTGAGTTGATGCATAAGCTATTACCATACCATATTGCACGAGCACATAACCCAACCCAATCTGAGAAGCATCATAATACTCCACAAACTCGTCTAAGTCATCTAGTAATGTCCAAATAGGAGCAGATATAAGTCGATCTTCAAAGTCTGAAAACTCTTCTCACACTCATCTGACCATATAAACTTGGCCCTCTTTTGAGTCAACATAGTCAATGGTGATGCAAAGGATGATAAACCTTCAATGACCTCCTATAATGACTACCTGATCCAAGGAAGCTCCAAATATCAGAAGGAGTCAATAGTTTAGACCAATTCTTCACAACCCCAGTCTTCTTTAGGTCAACCTTGATGCCATCCCCGGATACCACATGACCAAGAAAACCTACTTCACCCAACTAAAATGCATATTACTAAATTAGGGATACAATTGTTTCTCCCTCAAGGTCTGAAGAACCAACCTCAAATGATCCAGATGCTCTCACTTACTTTGGGAATAAATCATAATATCATTAATGAAGACAACCATAAAACTATCAAGAAATGGCTTGAACACCCAATTCATAAGACCCATAAACATAGTTGGAGCATTACTTAAACCAAATGACATCACCACAAATTCAAAATGCCCATATCTAGTTTGTAAAGACATTTTTGGGAATATCGCATTCCCTGACTCTCATCTGATAATAATAGGAACATAGGTCAATCTTTGAGAAATGGGTAGCTCCATGAAGTTGATCAAATAAGTTATTGATCCTTGGCAACAAATATTTATTCTTGATGATCACTTTATTCAATTGCCTATAGTTAATGTACAACCGAAGTGACCCATTTTTGTTTCTTACAAATAACACTGGAGCACCCCATGGTGATATACTTGGTCTAATAAAGCCTTTCTCTAATAAGTCCTTCAATTAATCCTTCAACTCCTTTAATTCAGCTAGTGCCATATGATAAGTAGGAATAGAAATAGGTTAAGTATCTTGAGGAGATCTACGTTAAAGTCTACTTCCTTTCTGAGAGGAATACCGGGCCAATATTCGAGAAAAATATCCAAAAACCTATTAACCATAATAACCGACTCAAGATTATGTGAATCAGGCTCCACATCTTTAACCCTCACAACATCATAGATGAACCTTTTAGAAATCATCTTCCAAGCTTTAAGATAGGAACATAGGCACATCATGCAATCTTACCAACTCTTAGGTGTACAATCTTGCATAATCTTTGGTTAAGATAGGAAATAAAGCATTACTTAAAAGCAAAATCACTACTCTTCCACTCAAGAACGAGCTTATCTAAAAATTGGAAATTGACTTTTTGGATTCTACAATCTATAGAGGTATATGAAGCATGCAACCAATCCATCCCATGAATAATATAAAAATCAAATATCTTAAATTCCACAAGATGACATGGAAGGACTTCATGCAATACAGAGATAGGACAACCCCGATAGACTCTTTTTTGGAAACAATAGACTTACCCACGGGAGTATAAACTAAAAAAGGCTACCTTAAAATTTCAGGACTCAACCCAAACCTAACAACCAAAAGAGGAGTGACAAAACATAAATTTGCACCTGGATCAAGCAAAGCATAAACATCAAAATCAAAGACTTTCAATATACCTGTCATAATATCCAAAGTCTCTTATACTTCTTGTTGAGCATGCATAGCATAAAACTTGTTATTTCTAGGAGCAATCCCCAGCTGGTCCTTTTGTTAACCTTGATTAACTGGAGCCACTTGACCATTCTTGGGTACCTTTGCACAATCAATCTTCTTATGGCCTATTTCACCACATCCAAAGCATGTATCGAAAACCCATAAACACTTCCATGGGTGGCTCTTTCTGCACCTGTTGTATTTGGGATAAACTGGTCCCAATAGGTGCCTTAGAAGGAGCCACTCAATTATTGGCAACCCTAACATTTAAATACTGGCCTTGTTGGAAACAACCATACATATGACGACTCCTAGAGTTGGTGAACCCACCATCATAACGAGCCCTCTTGGAATCATTCACCCTCTTCTCCTTGAGCATTTCCCCTTTAATCTATTCAGCATAAGACATAAGCCTAGAGATATCCATATCTTAAATAAGCATTATCATATGACATTCCTTCATAACCAAATCAGAGATCTGAGAAATAAACTCGTGTATTCTTATATGGGGGTCAGCCATTAGCATAAGAGCATACTTTGAGAGTTTTGTAAATTTGAGGGTATATTCCCTCACACTTATAGTACCTTGCTTGAGGTTGGTAAATTGTGACATTTTGGTCTCCCTAAGCTCAAGAGGAAGGAAATAGTCCAGAAAGGCATACTTAAAAACTAACTCCATCATCACCAATCCTCTCAATCAATAATTGAGTGTAAGGAAACTAACTCAACTTGCTCTTTGGAAGTCACACACGATAGTAGTCAATACCTTGGAGAGCTCACCAATGATGTCTAGGGCATCCTTATTAGTTTTTGACCCATAAAACTCTACAAAATTCATTTGGGTAAAATCTCTCACCCTAACGGCCGTAGTGAGAGCATGAGGAGAAGGATTGGCTAGCATAGTCTGGTTGGTCACCACTTGGGCAAGCATGACAAAGCAAGTCCAGAATTTATCTTGGGTACCCGGCTCTCTCATAGGTTCTTGAGGGACTTGATCATCATTAATTGGGGCTATACCTTAGTAGAAGGGCTCTTAGTGGAGACATCTTTTGTAAGGCATCAAGGATATCGTCAAAATTAGAAAGTCTTAAGACACGGTCCAAAGCGTGACATAAGACATAAAAAAATATGACAATTCCTAAAACGCCATCATAGCCTCCCACTCACAGGTATGGTGCACTTCACACCCATGAATAGGACTATAATTGATACAACAAGTTGGACTTCGAGAATCATTTATAAACCTTGTGCTTTGATACCAAGCTTGTCACAACCCTGACCTAGGGTTTTGGAGTGACAAATTAATGGAACCTCAGAGTCCACAAACATGCCTTAGAGCATCCACATATGCATCATCGATTTGGAATCACATAATTAGGCAATAGAACACATAGTTCTAAGTGAAGGGAAAGTATGATTCATGCTATGGGGGTGTCATAGAGATAGGCAGTAGCATGATCCACATAGTACATAACACATAGCACATAGCACATAAGGACTAAGAGGCAGGTAAGATTTCCACATTCCCATATCTCATTGAGAATATATCATCATTTCCTCAACATCAAGAGATAGCCAAAATCACAATCTCTGTAACCAAATAGCATAACATAACATAAATTTGTACATAGAGTTTACATGTTGTCCAATAATGCCTCCAATGGATAGAATAGGACGGGGGCCAAGACATGTCTCAGGCTCACCCTCAAGGTGAAGACATAAGATTAAATAACATAATAGGTAGAAGGAAGGTTGCTTGTCCTTGAATGATAGGACTCACCACAGGAAACTCTCATAATCCAAGCTTATTATCAAAAGGTGGATGAAGATAGTCTCCTGCATCTACATGGTTAGATCATGAAGGCAAATAGTATGCGTTAGTAAATTTGAATATACTAAGTATGTAGGCTAGCAATGCATATAAACTCATTAAACCTGCATTCGATGTTAGATGACAAGGGCACATATATTAAAGGAAATATATAGGAAAGAATAATATATAAATATGCTATAAAATCCATGATGTATGAATGTCAAAATACTTTGTACATAATAGGGATGTAACCTCAATTGATGTAAGATCAAGTGAGCTATAATTTGGAACTCTTTTGACTTGCCTATAACGGATAAAGAGGTGACCTTCTTGCCAAAAATAGATCCTTGACATAATCATCCCTTAAAAGGGGCATAAACATAAACCTATGTTTGGCACATAGTTATGGGACTTGGGGATTTATACAAGGGACCTTGGGGATATCCTCCCTTACACAAACCTGCTTGTTGCTAAGTCATTTTCCCACAAGAATACATATACATATGCGTGCTTAAAAAAGAGGCATAAGTCTTTCAAATCATTTTTGTGCATATTTAGTCTTCAAAGATAAACATACTTTATAATCATGCATACATGGGAAAAACAACCAAATCATACATCGTGTCATACTTTCATCATAGGAATAGCTCCCTCATACTTGTATATATTAGTGTAAACACCCATAATTGCTCAAAGATCCATATCATAGACATGATGTGATCATATTTTTGTCATACCCATACTTTTCTTGAAAACATAGTCATCATCATAATTGGGACTTCATCCACATCATAAACCTCGTGAAAATCAATGTTAATGCATACATATACCATGATTGCTAAGAAAACAGCATGTGCAATAGGGATTCATACTTAAATCAACATTATAAGATAAAAATAAAGTAAAACCATGATGAAATTTAAAATTTAAGCATACTTGAGACTACCCATGCCTAAATTCAACATGTAATGGAACATGCGTATTCAAACCATCATAATATCTATGCAATTCAACATAGTAGAGCTTAAATCACCTTAAAAACATCAATTAAATATAGCTCATATCTCAATTGAATCAAATCAATATTAATTTATAAGATCTATAATCAAAGCTTAAAATTGATAAATCAAGGAGTAAAAAGTGTTTGGGATATTCATAGTTGAAAGCCACCATGAATCAATCCCAAATACCTTAGATATCTAGAAGAATTAAAAAGATGTTGATTTGAGAAGAAGACCCAATTTCCAATGGCATACTTGAGAGGAGTTCTTAGAAGAGACATTTTGAATATTCTCAGTATAATGAATGAATTTGAATAAGAATGAAGGAGTATTGGTCTTTTAAGGGATTTACGATAGGTTAAGAAAGTCATTAACTACCTTTAGAAATCACCAAAATTACGAGAAATCCAGTAATGAAATAAACATTTAAAAGTGTCCTGGTGGCCCGTGAAAGAGCACTACGGCTCATGAACATGACCACGAAATGTACAAGAGTCCGTGTAAGGGTTTTAGACACTTAGCCAAAGTTTCACACTAAGGATAATTCCACTGACGGTTCATAGTCTATTTAAAGGTACACTGATCATATAATTGTCCGTACAAATGACCCAAGTTTTGAGATGGTAATTTTATACTTAGATTCACATTTTAGGATGAGGGCTTCACGAAACACCTTACCAGGACTCTTGTTGAGTACCACGAGACCCCACCATGGCTCATGGTGGGTTTCACTGGCCCTTCGTGGCTAGCTTAGCCAAATTCTTAGCTTAAAGGTTTGGGCTCGTACTAAGGGCCCTTTCCATGGCTATTAGTGAGGACCACGACTCATAGGGGTTTCCTCGGAGGGCCACCAAGCCTAAAACCCTTTCTTAAGGCACTAAAATCCATATACAAGCATGCCCCATGGGTCACACACCTCTGAAAAGTTTATCTAAGCATCAATAAATACTCACAAGATCTAGATCCTTACAAATTAGTTCACCTATGAATTTCCTCAACACCAATACCTAGAAGACTAGATGAATCAAATGCAACTTGATTGATAGATCCAACTCGTATGTACATTCCCCACTTTTCTCAACACCTTATAGAGTCCCACATATCTATGACTTAATTTCCCCTTCTTACTGAACCGGAGGACACTTTCATGAGAGACACCTTCAAAGTAGATCCAATTATCAATTTGGAACTCAAGTTCCCTTCTTCTTACATCAAAGTTGGTCTTTTTTTGTCTTTGGGCTATCTGAAATTTCTCCCGTATGCTTTTAATTTTATCCAAAGCATTTATCACTAAGTCTAGTCCTACTAATGCCATCTCATTGATATCAAACCACCCAATAGGCAATCTACACCATCTACCATACAACACTTCAAATGGTGCCATCCCAGTACTTTTATGAAAGCTATTATTGTAGACAAACTCGATAAGTAGAAAGTGTTTATCCTAACTTTGCTTAAATTCCAACACACATGCTGTCAATATCCTCTAATGTTTGAATAGTCCTTTTGGCTTACCCATCAATTTGGGGATGAAAAGTTATACTCAACTTCATTCTAGTCCCATGTCCTCGTTGAAATGACTTCCAAAAGTGAGAAGTGAATTGAACTCCATGATCTGATATGATGGACAATTGAATCCCATACAACATCACTAACTCTCAAATATACAAGCAGGCATAGTCCTCAGCACTGAATGTAGTCTTGATCGATAGATAATGTTTTGACTTCGTCATGCGATCAACTATCATCCATATGGAGTCAAAATGCTTTTTGGTCTTTGGCAACCCAACAACATAGTATGTGTTGATCTATTACCACTTCTAAGTAGGAATATCAATGTCTTTCACTAGGTCACCCGGCGTTTGGTGTTCAACTTTGACTTGATGCCAATTTGCACACTCGAACCCAAATTATGGAATATCCTTCTTTATTCCATTCCACCAATAAATTTTTCTCAAGTCTCTATACATCTTGGTCGAACTGGGATGAATGGAATATGAAGAGTTATGGACTTCTTGCCTGATCAACTTCTTAAAATCATTATCATTAGATGCACACAACCTCCCTTACTATTGGAGCACACCATCTCCCTCTTGTGAGAAACTTCTACCTTTCCATCTTTCACTAACATTTTCAACTCAACCAAAGTGGGATCAAGATCTTGCTTGGCCTTAACCTCATTAATCAAAGAAGATGCAGACCCATGAAGAACCATTGCACCACTACTTTCAAACTCACTCAATTTCACTCCCAGTCTAGCCAACCTATGAACATCTTCGGATAACTCCCTTTTTCCATCATCTTCCATATGGGACATACTACATATGAAAATTCTACTTAGGGTATCAACTACCTCATTGGCCATTCCGGGGTGGTACTTTATACTCATATCATAATTCTTGAGTTGCTCTAACCATTTTTGTTGCCTTAAGTTAAGATTCTTTTGGGTGAACACGTGTTGGAGACTTTTATGGTCGGTGAAAACATCCACATGAACTCCATGCAAATAATGTCGCCATATCTTTAAGGAAAACACCAGTGTCGCAAGCTCAAGATCATAAGTTGGGTGATTCTTTTCATGCACTTTCAACTACCTTGAAGCATAGGCAATCACTTTACCATTTTGCTTTAGCACACAACCCAACCCAATTCTTGATGTATCTCAATACACCACAAACCCATCATTCCTTTTTGGCAATGTCAATATGAGGGCTTAAGTCAATCAATCCTTTTGAAGTCTAGAAATGCCTCTCACATTCATCCATCAGCACAAACTTATCCTTCTTTTGAGTTGGATTGGTGAATAGAGATGAAATAGTAGAGAAGTCTTGCACAAACCATCAATAGTAATCTGCTAGACCCAAGAAACTCCATATGTCTGTAGTAGTCAATGGCCTTGGCTAGTTTCTCACTGCTTCTGTCATCTTCAGATCAACTTTGATGCCTTCTTTAGATATCACATGCCCAAGGAAGGCAATCCTATCTAGCCAAAACTCGCACTTATCAAACTTTACATAGAGCTTCTATTTTATCAAGGTTTGCAATACTATCCCCAAGTGCTCCATGTGCTCTTGCTCACCTTAGGAGTAGATAAGGATGTCATCAATAAATACCACAATGAACATATTGAGTTAAGGGTTGAACACCCTATTCATGAGGTCCATAAATATCACCGGTGCATTAGTGAGGCTAAATGATATCACCACAAACTCAAAATAACTATATCTATGAAAGGCTGTCTTAGGGATGTCACTTTCTCTAACCCTCAACTGTTGATAACCATATCTCTAATCAACTTTTTAGAATTGAGTAGCCCCTTGCAGTTGATCGAACAAATCATCTATCCTCATATGGGATACTTATTCTAGATGGTGACCTTATTGAGTTGCTGGTAGTTGATGCACATACAGAGCAACCTGTCCTCAATTGATTTGAGTACGATTCAAATTTTTGAAAATTGAAAGAAAACAGAGTCGCCACCTAATTTTGAGGATAATTAGGAAACCAATTATTAGTTGTAAATTTTAAAACCCTAACAGAAAAAGTTCCAAAATTTCAGAGAAAATGGGTAAGGGTTCAATTTTCACCTTGAGAAGAAATTAATCACTCAAGATGGCCGCTAACATGCGATCGACCGAAGATTAGAAAGTTTGACTAACTTTGGAAATATTTGACTTGACTTGAAATATTGACTAAAAAAATGATTAAATTTAAACGGATTAAACTTAGTTTGAAAATGTTAACCACCTTTTAAAGAATTAAACTTAGTTTGAAAATGTTAACCACCTTTTAAAGTATTAACTGAATTCAAAGCAATTGGCTAAAATTGATTAATTTTGACTTAGTTTGAAAAGATTGACTTAACCACCTTTTAAAGTATTAACTGAATTCGAAGTAATTGGCTAAAATTGATTAATTTTGACTAAACTTCAAAAGATTGATTAATTTTAAAAGATACCAACTAAGATTGGAATTAAACATATTTTGAAAGAAATTGACTGAAAGCTGATTATTATTTTGAAAGAACTTTCATTAAAGCCTAACCTTCGTAGAAAATAATTTGAATTCTAAGAAAATCATAAAATGGAAATAGACACAAATGAAGACCTGCCGGGGGAGATTAATTAGATTGAAACCATCAATACAATAATCAATGTTAGCATTCACATAAATATAAAACATATAAGGAAAATAAATGAAGGAAAGAGTTACGAATTTGGGCCATAGGCCCATTTGAATCCTTGCTGCCATTCTTTGGGCTGCATTTAGCCCATTTTGTCCTGCTGTACACACTGGGTGTATACCAGTATATATGAATGTATAAATACTAATTTTTGCTTTCGGGGTCGTGCGTCTTGTTATCCTATATTTAGGCTGACTCGAAGAAGAGGTTTGGGCCTCCATGGCCCAAGGAAATGCAAGACGGGGTTCCAAAGAACCCCCAAAGATCACAGTTCATGCAAAGATAGGAGAAAAGAGGATTAGTGATAATCTGCCATGCAATCCCAATAAGAACTAAGGCAAGAAATTAGCAAAAAAGACGAAAACATTTCTATTGCACATAAAATGAAGCATTCACAATGATATAATATAAAATTTTCAACAGAATCCAAATTTTAGGCATAAAAAAGGCATCAATTCATAAAATCCATATTTTCAACTCAAAGATGAAGACCTGACAACTAATCTACTCAAACATAGTAAGAGGATAGCAACCTAGAATGTTCGAGATTTAGGTGGATGTATTAAAGCGATTATCAATAGACTCAAATGTAATCCTAGTGAACAAATAAGGACACAAAAATGATAAGATGAGAACAACATAAGATCAACATGCCATGTGCCAGATTGTTCATAATTTGAATGACCATAACAGGATGACAAAGCATATTTACAAGGAATTACTGCCCAGTTAGTGATATGCAGGCAACATGTAATCACATAAACACAGCTAAGATAGTAACATATATGTGCAGTCCCATAGGTGCAGCCAATAATATCAAAAACAGCATGCAAACATTGATTATAGGGACAAAGACACACAGATACAGTCATGTATGAGCAGTAAGACAACATATAGGCACAAATGCAGCCAAAACAATGGCATGGTGATGAGTCAATTATGCTCCCCCCAAATAGATTAACATTTAGTAAAAATGGAGAAATAGGAGACAGTTACATGGGTAGATGTAGAATTTGCATGACTTACTTATGACCTAAAGTTCATATATTTTTAAAGAAACTGGATGAACCAGGAAAAACAAGCATCAGTTTAATCTTATTGATGGGCCAGAGGGTTTAAATGTGTGAGCATGAGTCTTATATCTTTAAAAGGGCTGATTAGAATAAAGCATAAATGAGAGGGCATTACAGATTTGGGCTATGCAGCAAAACTAAAACCCAATGCAATTACCAATAAATTTAGCTATGAATGATATATAAATGTCTAGATAAGATTCAAATGAGATCATAGACTTGAATGTACAATGAATGAGAAGAGAATGTAATAGTGATGTACAAAACAAGAGAGGATTCACCTACCTCTACACACAACCTGAGCAAAGCACATTTAATAGAGCCCAAACAGTGATGTCTACCTAATTGCATCTTAAAGCTACATTGTTTTTTATAAAGGAAAACTTGGGAAGTAAATGACTGATCTTTAAAAGAGAATAGCAGTCTTAGAGCATGAAATTAGTAACCAAACAAAATGAGAACAAACAGAAAACAACACAACCCAGGCTAAAAAAAATAGTGCACCATAATGATAACTTAAGGTTTTGAGGCTTGAAATCAAAGGAGATTTTGTTAAAACCTTTATTCAATGACTTAACCAGATCATAAATTGTGACAGTGAAGCAGAAACAGACTAGCATTGGATCATGATGCTTAACATTTTTGCTCTTTTGGACAGATTTAAAAGAAAACCAGAATTGTGTGTTCATCTCAGTATGCCAAGTTTAAATCTCTTAAGAAGTTGTCGATTATTTTCAGAGAAAGAACTTAGAACATGGGTTGATTTGAATCCTTTTCACATAAAAAGTCAACGAGGAGTTCAAGCAAAGATAAAGGAGAAACTAGACTGATTTTGACAATGATACAGGCTTAAAAGAAGTCCTTTTCAAGTAAAGGTAAGCAGAAACAAGCAGTTGATCTTTCTTTCAAATAATTGAAGGATGCTACACTTCAAGGCACAAGCTTTAACACATGTCAAATGGCATTGAGACATAACTTGTAATCATTTGAGAGCCACATAACACTGACAGCATTTAATTCTAAAACTTAACACATAAGGCAAATGATCAGCAAGCTTTCAACATTCTAGTATCTCTAAGACCAGCAAAGACAAGCAGAACAAACAGTCCTTCTAGAGCATAATACATAAAACAAAGAGATAACAAGCTCTCAGTATTTCCAACAACTTTAACACTAACGCCCTATTAAAATAACAATGCATGATTATACCAGCCGTCACAGGGTTCATTAAGACATTTCAGAATAGAATTCTAATAGACCAAAGCAAGGCAGATGTAATTTACATTTTATCTAACAGAAATCAAAGCCAATAGCTTTGATAGCAAGCTAAAGGTTGTGCTTATAAGGAAATAAGTTAATAGCATCTTAAAAGGATAAGACTCTCTTCAAGAACAAACTACAATAATGTTTAGGATTCATAACATATTTTCAAAGCAAATCAGTGAACAGAAATTAGTATTTCCAATAGTATCACAGTGAACAAAACAAAAACTTTGATAATACACTTAGCCAAAACACAGTTATTTCAAGATGCTTCAAACTTGAACATCATTGTCTCAGTCAGCTAACCATAATCATAATGCAACAGTGTACACATTATTAAAATGAGAAGTTCGGGCGAAGATGTTACCTGTATTGGAGCAGCAAACTGAGATGAGTTCGAACTTGAAGAAGACTCCATCACTGGTATGCTTCATCTTTCTTCGACCAAGAGTCTGGGCTTTCGAGGTCTCCAAAGATCAGCGAACTCGCGAGAAAATTGGTTTGATATATTGTAGGATCTTTTGGGAATCAGAAATTGTTGTTTTGTGAGAACTTTTTTCGTCCGAAAACCTCTTTAAAGCTTGAAACAAAACGGGATTTATAAACGATGGGATGAAAGAAATGAGCCCTTTGTTTTTGAATTCAGAATCCCTTATTGGGTATAAGGATCCCTCGCCGCAAAAACAATGACTTGGACACCTTTTTGCGTGGATTGAGACGCATGGGTGATTCTTTTGATGAAATCGCACGAGATGCTGCACCTGTCCAGTTCGTCAGGACACTAGGTTGGTGAAAGAAGGTGTATGCGTGCAAGGATGAGCGAGAAGGAGATTGAGTGTGATGATGGGGGAGTCGGGCGTGCAGCGCCGACGTTGGTTTTAGGAAGGAATCATTGTTCTTCTTTAAAGAAGAAGATGAAAATGGAAAATCAGGGTAAGGAGCGTGAAGGGGAAGAAAACGGAGAAATTAGGGGCGTGTGGGGTGCACGCACCCGTTTAATAAAATCTTTTTTTTAAAAATAGTTATATATATAAAAATAGGATATTATTATATAAAAAATAGACAAATATTCTTAGTTTTTAAAAATTAAAATTGGGTAATTTGTGATGTGGCGGGTAAAAAATTTGGTGTTAACAGTTGTTCCTTTCTTTGGATATGATCGATGAGAGAGATCGTGGACAAAGAAACTTGACTAACCTAATTTTTTAGCCGACTATATCTCTTGAAAAATTTATGGTGCGGATTTTGAGGAATTATGGCCGGACCCCGGTTCTAGGTTTTCGACATATCTCAGGTTGCATGAGAATTCAGGCCACTTGTAGTTCAAATGCTTAACTCTACGTACGATTTTGAAAGAATTCAAAAGCCATCCTAACATCGAATTATGGAGAGGTTAGAATGCTCGAGAATGAGATTTGAAGGGTTGGTGTTGGAATACAGCCGAGTTTTAAAACTTGAGTCCGCCTACATATCCTTGTACTTAGGAATCAGGCTGCTTGTAGTTTGACTCTATCACTTGAAGAAGAAATCTCTTATTCTAGGATAACCTCTAGTTTAGGAGGAGCGACAAACAGTTTGAATTAATAAGAAAAAGGCTTGCAACCTCTTAATCATAAATGTGGAGCTCTTCACATTCATAATTGAGAACTTACATGGACATAATTTCCAAAACTCTTGGTACGTTGTCACTCGGATTGGAAGAATGGCTCCGGTGAGAGTTGAGATCACCTAGATGCGAAACTGAAAAGTTAACAGACTCACAGAAATACCCACATGCCTTCTGACAGGGGTGTGGTTGGATTGTG
>DF360900.1:39783-59768 GCA_000787875.1 Solanum virginianum | reverse complement strand
GTGTCTAGTAGAGTCTTATTTATTGGTGTGTCGTGCACCACATCTATAAATGGGAGGCTACCTGATATTTAGGATGTTACTCTTCCTTCTTACCTTAGACCGTGCGTTAGAGCTATGTTAGTAGGGTGATTCCTATCTGACAGATTACTTTGGATATAGTGATGCCTACGAGAAGGACCACAGAGGCCCAGAGGGGCAATTCTGTATCGGATGTGTTATTGTGGTGATTGGAAGAAAACTTCCTCTACGTTGGTTATGAAACTCGTGAGGCTAGTTTAACATTTGAGGATGAATGTTCTTAAGGGAGGAGGATGTTAGAACCCGTATTGTGGTGTGTTGGAATCATTACGAAATGTGGGACTAATGTGTCATTTTTGGATAATTTGGAATTAAAGTGACATTTTTGGAAAGTTTGGGAACTTGAGTAGAATTTTTAAAACTTGGGTTGTTAGAATTCGTACGTCTTTAATTGTATCTTTGCATGTCCTCAATTGGTTCACGTAGGAAAAACTTTGGGGACCAAAGTGTAACTTTTAAGACTTGAGTTCCTAAGGAAATAAGAGGTGACCCATTTAAATTGTGTAACCTTTCTATTGGGCCAAGTGTGGTACATTTGGCCACTTGAGGAGCTTCTTTATATCTATATATGTATACTATAGGACCAAGACCACAACAATTCTATACTTAGCCAAATTTCCAAAAAAAGAAAACTAGAACATAGCTGAAGAACCCTCTCGGGTTACTGTAGCAATTAATTAAAATTTGCATTTTTTGATTCTAAAATTATTTTGACGCTACAAGCTTGGTATATTGAGTCTCCTAAGTAGCATGGAGGCGTTGGTTGGTCGAGAAAATGCTTGATTTTACGGCTTTGACGATTTGGGTCTATTAAAGTGGTTTGAAAGGTATGTTGCTTTTTAGCTTTGTTTTATGTGAATTAAAGCTTGTATGTATGTTGGTGTATGTTAAATTGAAAGGAAATCTTGAAAGTATAGCTTGTTTAAGTGAGTTGTGAATTTGGGGGTTAAGGGTCGAAATTTTGGGTATGTAGTATATATAGTGTTATATTTTTTTGGAATCGTGAATTTGTGTTTGGATAGCTTGAATGTGATTCTTGTGGGGGTGAAAGAGGTATTGGAAGTTGTTTATATGTGTATTTGAAGATTTGGTCGAAGTTGGAGTTCATGTATGTAGATTAAATGTTATGTTTTAACGTTGGAAGTATATGTTTGATGTTTGGGTGATGTAATATGGTTTTTGGAGTGTTAAGGGAGTGTTTGAATATGATATGTGTATATATATAGTAAGCTGCCCCATTATTGTAAACATAGCAAAATAAGGATCGTTAGTGAATTTTTTGCAATAATGGCATTGGGAAGACTTGTTGTTGTTGTTGTTGATGTTGGAAATTTGGGTTAAGCATTAAAGTTTACTATCAGATTTCATGTCCAGAAGGTTATCTCTTGACCTTAAATTCTTTCGAGTTGAGATTTGTTAGGATTTAACTTTAAGTGTTGTTGTGTTGATTAATTGGAGACGAGATGGATTCTCGAGGTGGTCTAGTTTAAGGGAAAGTACTGTCGAAAATTTTATAAATTAGAGGCAAGTTTGGGAGTTTGTGTCCTTTATGAAGGTTATCTTGATGGGAATCCGTTCAGTTAAGTTTAGGTTTCAAACTATGGGGTTGTAGTTGTTCTTATGTTAGGTTAGTATCAGTTAAGTTCGAATCTTGTATACCCGTTTAGCTTAGTTTCTTGAGATTTCTGTTATGTTGTAAAAATGAAAGTTTGGCAAGTTAGTTGATCTGGTTTTTATAAGGTCTTTTGCCAGGTTCACTGTCTTCATGTGGCATAGCATTTTTGCTCTTTTTTTTCACCTGTTAAAACCCTTGCAATTCATAAATACACACCTACATTCACATATTCTTGACCTGCTTTGTCTCATTGCCTAAAAAGTGAATATATTCAAGTTGGGGCTCATGTTTCACTGTCTGTTTTGAGCAAACCAGATACATAGACTCACTAATGATTTTATAATCTGGTAGACCTGATGAAGTTGAGATCCAGTTGGGCATAACTATATGTATGTTTGGTTACCGTCACTGGCGAGGATAAGGAATTCTTTGAGTATCTTGTTATTTGAAGAGTGGTTTGATCTTAAATATGAGCTATAAGCTATATCCAAGTGGCCTGTGTGTTCTTAATCTTTGACAATGTTAGCTATCGTAACTTTTTTTTTTAATTCATGTCTTCCCTAGTCTCATGTTATTTCAACTGTGTTTATTTACATGTTATTGCTACGACTACATGTTGATTCTCTGTTTAAAGATCAGTTTGTTAGAATTTGCATACATATTCCTCTTCCCAAGATGTTGCTTTACTGGTAAAAGTCTTAGAAATCATGGTTTGTTTGCCTTGTTGCCATGGAATCTGAATGAAAATGGAAAGTGGGAGTTTGAATAGTAACGCTAGAGTTTTCTGTATTATTGGGTTTAAATGTCGTGTCAGTCATAAATTGTCACATGTCCGTAAATGTGTTTATTTACATGTTATTGCTACGACTACATATTGGTGCTCTGTTTAAAGATCAGTTTGTTAGAATCGGCTTACATATTCCTCTTCCCAAGATGTTGCTTTACTGGTACAAGGCTTAGAAGTCATGGTTTGTTTGCCTTGTTGCCCATGGAATTTGTATGAAAATGGAGAGTGGGAGTTTGAATAGTAGCGTTAGAGTTGTCTGTATGGTTGGGTTTAAATGCCATGTCCAGCTTCGTGTGATGTGTTTTTCAGGTTTGTAAAGTGACAGAATGTATCATAGCTATTATTTCGATCTCATGAATGATCTTGTCTTTGCATATGAATATTTTATTTATGTTTGGGGTTTGTGATAATGATTTTGTCCTTATATATATATATATGTTCTGATGTTGATATTACACCTTGGTGCGACTCGGTTATTTAAGTGCTCTAGGGTTGGTATGTTGACATTATGCCTGGGCGCGACTCGGTAATTCAAGTGGTCCAGGACATATTTGATATGTTGGCATTATACCTGGGCGTGACTCGGTTATTCAAGCGGTCCAGGATTTGGCGTATACCTGGGCGCGACTCGGTAATTCAAGCGGTCCAGGATTTGGTTGCACCTGGGCACGACTCGGACAATTCGGGCGGTCCAGGACATATCCTTAGTGGGCGCGATTCGGTAATTCGGGTGGCCCAGTAGTGGGCGCGATTCGGTAATTCGGGCGGCCTAACTTTTGCACTATGTCATTTTTGTATTGGAATTTGTGAGTATAGTTATCCTATGGTTGATACGTGATGGAGATTTGAACTTTCTAGTAAGATGTTGTGGTATGGCGCAAGTTTGGAGTTCGCCGTCGTTCCTGTACGTTATGCATCAGCTTGATATCTTGAAAAATAAAAGAAATATTTTGATGTTGTATATGCGTTTGACTTTCGTACTCCCGTGGTGAATTATTACCCTGGTTTGATTTTTTTTTGAAAGTAAGTATTTTAATATTTCGGTTATGATTTAAATTATTATGATTCTGTTGCAGTTACTTCTCTGTTTTACATTTTTGTGCATTATGCTTTACATATTCGATATGTATTCCGTACTGACCCCCTGCTGCAGGTGCAGCCATACCAGTGAGAGACCCTCCAGCTTAGGATCCCTGACTGCAGCGTGAAGTGCTCCTTCTGCTTCGGAGTAAACACTTGGTATATACACACTTAGTTCTCTATTTTGTATTTGTGTACATTTGAGGGTACGATGAGGCCTTGTCCCGTCTTCTGATCCTGTTGGTATAGTTAGAGGTCTGTGCTTATCCTATGGTTGATACGTGAGGGAGATTTGAACTTTCTAGTAAGATGCTGTGGTATGACACAAGTTTGGAGTTCGCCGTCGTTCCAATACGTTATTCATCAGCTTGATATCTTGAAAAATAAAAGAAATATTTTGATGTTGTATATGCGTTTGACTTTCGTACTCCCGTGGTGAATTATTACCCTGGTTTGATTTTTTTTTGAAAGTAAGTATTTTAATATTTCGGTTATGATTTAAATTATTATGATTCTGTTGCAGTTACTTCTCTGTTTTACATTTTTGTGCATTATGCTTTACATATTCGATATGTATTCCGTACTGACCCCCTGCTGCAGGTGCAGCCATACCAGTGAGAGACCCTCCAGCTTAGGATCCCTGACTGCAGCGTGAAGTGCTCCTTCTGCTTCGGAGTAAACACTTGGTATATACTGGGTCGGGAGACAATACCTCCACGCTACTTAGGGGACTCAATATACCAAGCTTGTAGCATCAAAATAATTGTAAAATCAAAAAAAGTGAATTATGGTTTCTCTATGGAGCAACCCGAGAACACTTCTTGTGCTTCTCTTGTTCTTGTGGTTTTTTTTCTAAGTGTGGGAAAAGTCTTTAAGTTAAAAGACAACCTTGTATAGGTGTATATATGTATATAAGTGAAACAAAGTAAAATATCTTGGCCCTACCAACACTTGTGCCAATTAGGAACTAACAAGTTTAAAGTGGGGCAACACTTTTACTTCTTTAAGACTCAACTTGTGAAAACCCCACTTTGGTTCCCCCAACTTTTCTTAATTGAGCCAATTAAGGAACTTTTCCTAATTGAGCCAATTAAGGACACATGATTTCTAATCCCTAAGTTTTAAAAATTCTACTTGAGTCCCCAAACTTTTCAAAATGTCACTTTAGTCTTGAATTTTTTAAAAATGCAACATTAGTCCCAAATTCTGTAATGGTTCCAATACTCCACAAAACGGGTTCTAACATCCTCTCCCCCTTAAGAACATTCGTCCTCGAATGTCACATCTACCTTATGAGTTCCAACTTCCATACACCCCATCTAACAATTAACAACTTATTTACCACATATCAAATTAGTTAATGTATATCATAGTTAAACAAAGAAATTGAATTACCTGAATGTATGGGAAATAAATAAGGGTGTTTCTTTTTCATTTGCTCTTCCGTTTTTCAAGTTTTCTCTTCTCTGTTGTTATTTTGCTACAGCACCTTAACTGAGGCCACAGTACTATAACAGAAACTGCATTAGTCCCACAAGAAGCTACCCAACTCATATCCATAGTTGCCTACCCAGATTGGCCTTAGCGCTATGGTCCCAAGTAAATACCAAACAGCTCCTATAATTGTGGTCCCAAAGTCTTTGTCGACTTAAACTCTATGTCAATTTTATTATTCCCCCTAAAGGAAAATAGATGCGAGAATGTAAATTCAAAATTAATCAGTGCTTATACATTTGAAAGAGAACTAGTAATGTACCTGCAGCGACGTTTAGTGGCGCTTCTTGGTCTTGTCGACTGGTCAGTGCATAGATACGGTTTGAAGGACTGCCAGATTTAGAAATTCTACCATGGTCTCGGCCTTGTCCCTCCGATGCTGGCGTACCTCGCCCTGCCGGGTGCATAGCTACGGAGGCTGAAGAGGACCCAACAACTGACCCGATCGGCTGAGCTAACCTGTGGACTATCCCTCCTTTGGTGGCCCTATTGGCCGCATTTGACATATGCTCCCGTGGCATGTTAGCACTTCCCAGGTTGCCATTTCCTGTCATAAGAACATCGAGGTGTAAGAGGCCTCGTCTGATTGAGCACCCGTGGCATGAAAGTACTCCCTAGGGTGCTGTTTCCTGTAATAAGAACACCGAGGTCTAAGCGGCCTCGTCTGACTGCTGGAGCGTGAACCTGCTTCCTCTGACCTCCTGCTAGTGATTGGCAGGGGTGCACTCTGTATGGGCTGAGGGGAGTACCTACTCTGCTCCTGCTGGGGCGGTTCGTCCTGATAATCCGCTACATACTTGGACGTCCTAGCCCTCTTGGGCTATCTTCTATCATCTACCCATCATATTACGCACGACAACAACTAGCCCAAAAATTGGTTAATGATAGTATAAAAGGCACGAATAGAGTCGTGAGAATCATATCTATCATCTACCCTGTCCATGTGGCGTCCTCTACGGTGATCTTCTATGCCCTGGGCATGGTCCTGAATGCGGGCAATATCCATACTAGGTTGGGCCGCCATCACTAAGCAGCTATCAATGTAATAAGAGTCCAGTCCTACTATGTAGCGATGCATTCGGTCCGTCATACTGGCAACATGTGCAGGTGCATATCGGGCCAATGAATCAAATTCTAAGTTGTATTCCCGAACTGACCGGCCTTGCTGTCTCAATATTAAAAATCTATTCTCCCTGGCACGTCTGATCTCTGGAGGTAAAAAGTGAGCCAGGAATGCTTCGGTGAATTCGCCCCAAACAGTTGGCGTGGCACCCTCACCCCTGGATAACAGCCTTAACTCGTACTAATTTGCCGCTACATCATGCTGCTGGTAGGATGCCAACTCTATAGATTCTACCTCGGATGCTCTAATCACTCGTAATGTCCGCTGCATTTGTCTTACGAACTCATGAGGGTCCTCTGAGGGTTTGGACCCAAAGAATTTTGGTGGCCCACATGCCAGAAAATCACGAGCCCGGGAACTATCTCGATGGGCTGCCTGACTACTATCTGCCTCCTGCCTGTGGGCCTGACGTGCCACCAGCTGAGTTAGTAACTGCATTGCCTCCCGCAGCTCCCCGATCTCTGTACCTTGCTGAGGGGCTGGAGGAGTAACTAAACTCGCTGTCGGGGTTACGATGTTTGGCCCGCGCTGTGTATGAGCCCTGGTAGCTCCTCGACCCCGACGGGTCTCACCGATCCCTGTAGGCCTGCCCCTCCGGGCAGTCGGGGCCTTTCTCGGAGGCATATTTGTAACCAAAATATTTTTTATCAGAAAAGAAGTCATCCTACTGACATCGCTTTAACGCACGATCTATGATCAGAAACAGAGTGACATCCTAAATATCCTGTAGCCTACTGACATCGCTCTAACGCACGATCTATGATCAGAAAAAGAGTGACATCCTAAATGTCCTGTAGCCTTCTGTTTATAGATGTGGTGCATGACACACCGATAAACAGGACTCTACTAGACACAGTCTGTGGACATTCCGAGGACTAACTTGCTCTGATACCACTTCTGTCACGACCCAACCCCATGGGCCGTGACTAGTGCCCGATTGGGGCACCCAAATCTGAATACCAAATCAAATTATAACCAATGTATTATTTTTATAGAAATTTCGGTAGAGTTTCTTTTATTTTAAGGACTAACCCAAAAATTTACGTACAGAAAATCTCAGTATACACAGTATATATATATATATATATATATATATACGAGCGGGCCGACAAGGTCACTGTTGCGGTTAAATCGGCGAACATACAAATTATACGTGTATGGTCATACAAACTGCTGAACCCATACTCACAGGTGTCCACAGACCTCTATACAATCAGACTGAATCATAGAATGGGACAGGGCCCCGTCATATCCTCGAATATGCATAAATACAAAATAGGGAAAATAAGTGTACATATACCAAGAGTTTGCTCCGAAGCAAAAGGAGCACTTCAAATGGCAGTCAGAGATCCTAAGCTGGTGGCTTACTACTTTGTGCGTCGGTACCTGCGGGCATGAAATGTGGCCCCCGAAGCAAAGAGGGTCAGTACGAGATACTTACCGAATATGTAAAGTAGAGTATACTGAATGTAAATCAAAGTAGTAATCAAATAGGAGTAACAAAAATGAAATGTATATTCAAAAAACCCTAAAATGTTTATTTTCCAAAATATCCAATCATGCTTAACGGATTGGAACTAGTGGTGGCCTCCGAAACATATGTCGCCCACCGCATATCATCAGAAAGTTCAAATCTCTGAAATCTCTATCACATAATACCAACATAGGATAAGTGAGTCAGGGAAGATCGTTGCACTCACAAGTCATAATATGGAGATGGCATAATGCCGATAAGTGAGCCAGGGAAGACCACTGCACTCATGTGAGCCAGGGAAGACCACTGCACTCACAAGTCATAATGCCAACATATCAAAAGCCCAGCGCCTTATAACCCCAGTCTAAACAAAGTTGGTCCGTGGGAAAACCGACCAGCCGTATTCAGTCTAACTCCGAAACATATACATATATCATATTACGCACGACAACAACTAGCCCAAAAATTGGTTAATGATAGTATAAAAGGCACGAATAGAGTCGTGAGAATCATATGCACCACGACAACAATCGGTCCGGGAACCGGTGAATGATAGCATAAGGTACGAATAGAGTTGTGAGAATCATATGCACAAAATTCAGTATCACAAATCCAAAAGAGTAGTAAAATATTTACGTTCAAAATACCATATTAATTGTTCACAATTTCTTTAAAGTTACCAAATTTTGGATAAAGGGCGTCGCGGGTCCCAAAGTCAATGGAAACTCGAACTAGCCGAATCAGGAGGAACATATTTTACTTATATCATACAAACTACTAGGAACGATTTTTAAGGTGATTTGGACTTTTTTTATCAAAAGTTATAGTTTCAAACGTATCAAGCTTTCCATACTTTTTCAACTTGCGGCCTTTAAATGCACAAGAGTCAAAATATAACTAATTTCTATAAGAATATCAAGAAACGCACATAGGACATGTTTGAGTCCAAATTGCAAAGGAAGAGGGATCTTACGAAACTTATATCATTAGCTAAGTTTATTAAGTCATGCCTTAGAACAAAATGCTTTACATACTTATTCTAGGTCATACAAACTCCTACGAGAAATTACAAAATGGTTTTCGAAGCAATCCGAGCATTTTATCAAAAATTTACGGATGTTTGATATTTAACATTAATAGAGAATAAATTCCTTCAAAATTTATCAAATTTCCCCTAGTCTTGCAATTTACAACTTTAAAAAACATAAGATTCAATATTGTGACCAAAATTTACATAAGAGTGCCAAGGAATAAATGCGGATGGTACACAAGCTCGGATTGCGGGAATTGAGTTCGTATCATAACCTATATTTTTCTAAGACATGCCGAAATAAGTAAGGTAGCTTTACGTACCATGCCAAAAGGTAAGATTGCTTTACATACCTTAAATTTTTTTGCCAAACTACGTCTACAACAAATTACAATAACGCCAAATGATTAGCTAAAAATCTTTTTGGACCTTCCATTCCAAATTTGCCCCTAATTCTATAAAAATTTCGGCAGCACTTCCCCTAGAATATAGGCTTCCTTGAGACTCAACTCGGCTCAAATTAACCAACAACACAACAACAACAACCCAACAACACCAACAAGCATTTTCCATACCATTACCACACCAAAGTCACTAGAAAACCTCACTTTATCAAGACAACAAAAATAGGGCAGCAGCTCATATTTACATATACAAAATGTTCAAGCCCTCTAATATAACACTATAATACTACATATTCAATTTTTGACCTTAACCTCCTTAACCACAATTCACCTTTATCAAGCTATCTTTTCAAGATTTTCTTTCAATTTAACATTCACCAATATTCCTACATTCTTTAATTTACATAAAACAAGGCTAACAATCAACATACCTTTTCAAGCCCTTCAATGGATCCAAATCGTCAAAGTTGTAGAACAAAGCATTTTCTTACCAATACCTCCATGCTATTTAAGGGACTCAATATACCAAGCTTGTAGCATCAAAATAATTGTGGAATCAAAAAAAGTGAATTATGGTTTCTCTATGGAGCAACCCGAGAACACTTCTTGTGCTTCTCTTGTTCTTATGGTTTTTTTTCTAAGTGAGGTAAAAGTCTTTAAGTTAAAAGACAACCTTGTATAGGTGTATATATGTATGTAAGTGAAACAAAGTAAAATATCTTGGCCCCACCAACACTTGTGCCAATTAGGAACTAACAAGTTTAAAGTGGGGCAACACTTTTACTTCTTTAATACTCAACTTGTGAAAACCCCACTTTGGTCCCCCCAACTTTTCCTAATTTAGCCAATTAAGGACACATGATTTCTAACTCCCAAGTTTTGAAAATTCTACTTGAGTTCCCAAACTTTCCAAAATGTCACTTTAGTCCCAAATTTTTCAAAAATACAACATTGGTTCCAAATTTCGTAATGGTTCCAATACTCCACAAAATGGATTCCAACAATTATTTTATCACATTATCAACTCGAGACTTAATCGTCTTGGATAATTATTATGAGAAAAATCCAAGAACTTAAGTTAATTATATGAATTTTACCAAATAGTGTGATGAATTAATTAAAATATAAATATTTTGGTGAGGTGGAGGGTTTTAAAGAGAAGGTGAAAGAGAAGGTGAAAGAATGGTGGGAGTCATTTAGTGGGACAGGCTGACCAGGTTATATTTTGGCTCAAAAGTTAAAAATATTGAAAATTAAGCTTAAGGAGTGAAGCAAAAATAATAGGGGAACTGGAAACAAATGAAGGAAGATATTCTCAACCAAATCTTAAGTTGGGAAACACTACAGGAACAAAGGCTCCTTACTGATGATGAACTGCTGCAAAAAACACATCTGGGCATGGAATCTGAAGATATGGCAGGAAAGGAAGAATTAGCTTGGAAATAAAGATCCAGAATCCAATGGCTAAAACAAGGTGACAAGAACACAAAATTTTTTCATAGAATTGCAACTTCTCATAAAAGATTCAACTATATAGACCAATTGGAGGTGGATGGAATAGTTACAAAAGATCAAGTTTTTATCAAAGAGTCAATACATAATTTTTATGAAAAAAACTATACAAGGAAGTAGAACACTGAGGACCTGAGTTGAGATTGCAGGAGAGAGGCTACAATGATCACTGAAGAAGAAAACATATTGCTGCAAAGGCCTTTTGATGAAGAAGAGATAAAGGAATATTTAAACTTGTGCAGCATGGAGAAAGCCCCTGTTCCTGATGGCTATCCAAAGGTGTTTTTCAAAAGTTTCTGGGCTTTGTTGAAGGAAGACATCATCAATACTATTCAATTTTTGCATTCTAATCAGAGCTTCGAGAAGAGATTTAATGCAACTTTTATTGCTTTAATTCCAAAGAAACCTGGAGCAACTGAGCTGAAGGATTTTAGGCCAATCAGACTAGTGGAGGTGTCTACAAGATCAATGCTAGATTGTTTGTTTAAAGGCTAAAAAACGTGATGTCCAAATTGATATACAAACATCAACTGGATTTTGTAAAAGGGAGGCAAATCATGGATGCAATACTCATTGCTAGTGAATGCATTGACTCAAGAATGAAAGGAGGAGCCCCTGGTCTAATGTGCAAATTAGATATTCAGAAAGCCTATGACCATGTGAATTGGTCTTTCCTTCTGAATACTCTCAGACAAATGGGATTTGGCAGCAAATGGATGAAATGGATTGAGGTATGTATCAAAACAGTCAAGTTTTCCGTCCTTGTAAACAGGGAACCTGTGGGTTTTTTTGAATCAGAAAGAGGGTTGAGACAGGGTTACCCTCTGTCTCCTTTCTTATTCATTTTTGCAATGGAACGCTTTGATAGTATGATGAGGATCGCTACACAAAATAGATGGATTAGACGGTTTTAGGTTGGGGACAGAGTGGGGGAAGAAAAAGATGTGTGTCATATGCTCTATGCAGATGACACTATCATTTTTTGTGAACCTACAGCAGAACAGATTAGCTACATCAGAGTGATTTTAGTTTTGTTTGAAGCAATTTCAGGGTTGAAAGTGAACTAGGAAAATGTAGTCTCTTTCCTGTAAACGAGGTCCCTCAGATCCAACAACTAGCAAGTATATTGGAATGCAAAGTGGAGCATTTCCATACCATATTTCTGGGTATGCCCTTGGGTAGCAAACACAAAGAAATGGAGATATGGAATGGTATATCAGAGAAAACTGAAAAGAAACTTGCTAGATAGAAGGCCTAATACCTATCTCTCGGGGGTAGACTGATCCTTATAAACTTTGTTCTAGATTCTTTGCCAACATATGTGATGTCCTTGTTCCCAATTCCAGCAAAGATAGTGAAAACACTAGACAAGCTTAGAAGGAACTTCCTATGGAAAGGTAATAATGAAGGAAAGAGTTATAACTTAGGCAATTGGAAGAATGTACTTCCTATGGTCACAAATTGAAGGAAATATGTATATTAAGGTGTGAAATGGAAACAAAATCAAAATTTGGAGAGATAATTAGATAAACCAAACCTCTCTAAGGGAAATTTTTCCAAATTTGATTCTAATATGTGAGAATCCTGATGCTAAAGTGAGCGACTGCTGGATAGAACAGGGATAGGACATATCTTTTAGAAGACTACTGAATGACTGGGAGATAGAGAAGGTGGAAACGCTGTTGAGAAAACTAGTTGGAATGACTATAACCACCATAGCCCCAAACAAGATCCTATGGAAACATAGCAAGGATGGAGTTTTTCTAGTCGACAATGCCTACAAAAGAGGACTACAAGGGATGATCGGGGGCCCAAAATATAATTGGATTTACTTTTAGAAAAGTGACATTCCTACAAAAGTAACGTGTTTCACCTGGTTAGTGATAAAAAAAAGAATGTTTAACACAAGTAGTTCTACAGAAGAAAGGCATGCAGCTAGTCCCCAGGTATTTTTTGTACAACTTGACATAGGAAACAAATAACCATCTCTTCTTGCATTGTAAGCTTACTGCTCAAACTTGGAACTTGTTTCTCAACATCACAAGCATGAACTAGACAATGCCAGAACATACATCAGATCTACTGAACTATTGGATTAGGAAGGGAGGCAGCAAGTGTCAAAAGAGATGGTGGAAGCTAATACCATCATGTGTATGGCGGTCGGTCTGGAAAGAAAGAAATTGAAGATGTTTTGAAAATAAATCCAATTCTATCCACAGAGTTAAATGGAATTGTATAGTATCTTTACTATTTTAGTGTAAGCAACTTTGTTTTAATGATATTCGAACAGATTATAGATTTGATAGGAAATTTGTAATTAACTCTTTTGGAGGTAGCCAACATAGCTTTAATGTTGAAGAATACAAACTTATCAGTTTAAAAAAAATGAATATTTTGGTCCATGCATAGCTTGATTATCTTTTAAGCACGTTGATGATTACACAATGATGATGATGATTATCACGTTGATAAAAATATGTTGGTTGTGAAGTCATCACACACTCTTCCAGAAAGGGTAAAATAAATAAGAAGAAATATTTTGAAATTTACTTTCAAAGTATATGATCTAAATTTTCCTCCCCAAATAGTAAACTGTAATAACCCAAAAATTTGTTTTTATGAGTACTTAATATTGCATGATTGGAGAATTAATTTAATCTGTAGTTATTGGGAAAAACCATACAATTTATAATTTTGTTTAAGGAACTAGAATGGCCGAGTACAAGCGAGCAACATCATGGTCCTTAACAGATTCAAAAGAAAAGCTTTAGGTACTACTTGTCAACAAGTAATGACATGGCAATGATTATGATAGAATAATCATGTATGAATTAATTATGACATTAAACATAATTTTGAGAAATTGAGTTTAAGCTATCAGCATTAGCTATGCTGCTCTATTGTTTCAGCATTGTGTTCATACACATTTTAATTATTATCCCGGGACACGAGTAATTAATATATTGGACATCATAGTCACTGATTAAGTTTGAATGATGATATTGAGATACTTTTGAGATAGAATATTACTATTTATCTCTAAGCTTGAAATTTAATGAAATTGGAATTTGATCCATCAATCGACAACAAGGATTGAAACTCGATTGTAAACTTGGACTTTATGAGGTATGGGTAACTCAAAAATGTTATTGGTTGTGAATTCTAACCCATTAATCCGAGTTGACTTTTTGCTTTAATTTTTGACTGCAAGTTTGACTTGTGTAAAAAAAATTTAAAAAAATCCACTGTAGGGTTTTTGATCATTCTAAGCCCATTTTGTGTAGCTTGAGGTATTTCAGAGACTCAAGAGTGTAGTTATGATCTACCGGAAAGGTGCTTGAGTTGTGAATTTGAGGTGATACTTTAAGCTTTAAGTGTTTGCTTTTCAAGTCCATTTTTAAAATGTGTTTTATATGCCTGGCCCAACTTTGGATGAATGTGTGCTTTGCAGAATTGGTCTTCGAGGTGAGCCGCATATATTTTGTTCAATGATACTAATTAAATCTCTGTTCATAAAAATTATTTCTTAACGCGGTATGTCTGTGAGCCATAAGGCTGGGGCATCGTGTATGCTTTTTGAAAATATTGAGCATTGTGTATGTTATCGTGGACTCGTGAGGTTGATTAATAGCTTTAACTGCGCTTTTGACAAGTTCTTAGAGCAAATTGTGTTGAGATATATCGTATTCTTAGAAAACAATTGTATGAAAATTGTTGTATATTATATTAAAGATATAATTCATGTCCAAATATATATCTATTTTCGTGGTGTGTTTGTATTTTCCAACACTTATTGCAAGGGTCGAGACAAGGATTTTAGTGGGTTATAACTCACTTTTTAATGCATGTCCAGGCAAATACTATTGGTGATGATGATGCTAGTCATGTGTGGGAGTTTGTTTGGGATGTGACGTAGACCTAAAATTCACTCCTGAAGTAATAAACACTTTGCAACTAGCTTCTTAAGTAGTAAGAATCTGACATCTACTCCTAAAGTAGTAGAACTTCAAACTTTACTCCCAAGTAGTAGAAATTAAAATTTTGCTCAAGAAGTGGTAAAATTTTGAACTGAAATTCTTCAAATAGTAAAACTTTGAAATTTTCTCCTAAAAAAAATAATTTGAAAAATGTCTGAGAAACACTCTGAAGCAATGTCTTATTGTGCTTGTGAAAAATGATGAGCTTTTGATGATTATTGTATTTCAAGCACATTCAAATAATAAGGTTTCATTTCATGAAATGAATGAAAGAAATACCATAATTTGTTTCCACAGAAATAAAATAACAAAGGATGTAGATGTTATTTTATAGTATCAAAGTAATTACAATATGTACCTATTATACATAGAAACAACTGCCATTTTTTGTTTTGATGACAGGGGGTGCACACAGGGTCAACCCCCGTCCTATGTAATAGGTCGCAAAACAAATAGGAGATCACAATAAGCAAGTCTGGTGCGACGAGCTCGACCCAAAGGGCAAATCCTTTGCTTAAGCTATTAAGGGGTTTTCGAACTTGAAACTCTATCATCTTTAATAACCTTATTTAAGTATCATTTTAAGGCGGATGGAAATAAATCTTGTTGAATATATTCTTTCAACTATATATTTTAGTAATTTCTCCAAAGGAAAAAACAACTCATATACTTCCTACAGGAAGTCAACAATATAAAATTACCGCTTTGATAAAAACATATTTAGATGTTAATGATGAACGATTTTGGAATCCTTAAGATGACCATATTAAGTATTCAAATTATATTATAGAACTAGAGGACTCTTAAAAATTATTTTATGTTGTTTGTTCTCATGATATGTTGATTAGACCAGCTAATATTTGGACTGAATCGCCTGAATCCTAAAAAACATAAAAAGTCTATATTGGCATATCCACCTATCATATGATAATCTTAAATAGATGCATCTATAATATGGTCAAATATGTATTAATTCTAAACATGTAGTTTGATATTCACAAAGTCCTTTGCTCGAGTTAACAACATAGTTTCCAAATTGTGTTTCAAGACAACTTATCTTGATAATATTGATATATATATATATATATATAGATAGATATATATATATATATATATCCAAGCTTGTTTGACATTGAATACCTCCGATAAATAGCTAAACACTGCTTGTGAGAACAAAACTGTGTTAGTCTATGATATAATATATTGTATAAAACAACATACTTCTATGCATCAACCAACAAATTATGACTAATTTGCCCTCTTCAATTGGTTCAAGGTCAAGTATCAAATATTTTTAATCTAATAGCTTTTGACATGCGATATATGAGCATATTCGAATAAAGGTGGTAGTGGCCTCTATCTTGGACAAGTTGAGAGAAGCGAGACCGAGATAGTTTTGGACATGTGCAGAGGAGATGAATAGACATACCAATGAAAAGGTGTGAGAGGTTGGTTACAGAGGGTACAAGAAGAGGCAATGATAGGCTGAAGAAATATTGGGAGAAGCAATAAGACACAATATATTGCATCTTAGGGTCACCGAGGACATCACTTTAGATAAGAAGGTACGGAGGATTAGTAGGTAGTGTTGTGTGGGCCATTGTACTAATTGTATTGTTGTAGCTCTTGGTTTTATATTTGTGTGGGCCATTGTACTAGTTGTATTGTTGTAGCTCTTGGTTTTATATTTATTATTGTTTTGACATGTATTAGTTGTATTGTTTATAGTTGTTTTCAATAATCTATCTTAATATGTTGTTAAATTGTGTTTTTATTGTCACACTATTTCGTTGTTTTTGCTCTTTTCTGGTAGACTTTGCATGTTTCCTTTACGACCTGTTGTTTTTTTCATTATGTCCTCCTTTGTATTTGAATTTGCTGCACTTGAGCCATGGGTCGGCCTTTTGGCATGTCGTCCACCCCTTTTGAATCCACCCCTTATGTCCTCCTTTGTATTTGAATTTGCTGCACTTGAGCCATGGGTCTTTTGAAAACAACCTCTCTACCTCCACGAGGTAGTGATAAGGTCTAAGTATATTCTACCCTTTAAAACCCCACTTTTTGGGTTTCACTGGGTATGTTATTATTGTAAATGATTAATGAAAGACTATGATACACAAAGATCAATTGTCCAAAATAAATTCAGATTTATGATAATTATCTAACATAAGGGAAAAATAATAAGTAACTAAGAAATATGTTGTGAATTATCATCAGAATAATAAAACAACAACATACATAGTGCAATCCCACAGCGGTTTAGGAAGGGTAGAATGTACGCAGACCTTACCACTACCTCATAGAAGTAGAGAGGTTGTTTCCTGGGCACCCTCATCTCAAAAACTCATAAGTAGAAAAAACTAGATATGACAAACAGTAAAAGAAAGGGAACAACAAAAATATGACTAACATAAATACAGAAACAACAAATAACAACCACACATATAATAAAACACTACTACTCCTCTACTCTACCCTACTATACTCCACAACTAGATAATACTCATTCAAAAGATAATTCAAGTCAAGTGTTAGTGTAACACCTGGTAAAATTATCAAAATACCCCTAAAATGGAGACATGCACATAATGCATCTTCCCAGGCTTGAATGGAAAATATGAGGCTAGATTTGCGATCAGCACCAAAAATTGTGTCAGAAAATGGTCTCGACTTGATTTAAGAGCAACCGAGTCAAAAATTTATTTTCACAAAAATTGACCAAAATAGTGAGGGTACGTGATTGCTCTGTGACGCGGACACAACACACACCCACAATTATACTTTTTCTCAAAATTTTGATGGGATTAATTTTCAAAAATCCCAGATGCACGATAACTTGCTCCATTAAGTTTAAAAATTTTATTCTTTAGAGAGGCATTCTGGACTTTTCCCCACCTCTTTTAAACGTGAATCACGACCCATCTAGGTCATTTTGATGATCAAATAGGGTCAAAACCCCATTCTAAGTCCTTCATTATACTTTTAGCTAAGGACTTCTAGGTCATTTTGATGATCAAATAGGGTCAAAACCCCATTCTAAGTCCTTCATTATACTTGAAAGATAGGGCTTGAGAGAGAAGAACGAAGAATACAAGATTGGATAATTCTTCACGGTTCAATTGGAGAGCTTTGATCCCAAGTACGTTAGGCTAAATGAAAACATGAGCTTGTCCTCTCATGTGCCCCATAAGTGATCTTAGATGGTTGATTGAAGGTTCTTGAGTCAATATGCATGATTTCTTGAATATTTTCTTGAAGACTAAATTATTTACATGTATTTTCATATGTTGATGATCATCATAAACTTATTTACTTGAACTGGATGTTTTACTTGAAGTATTGCATAACCCTATTTATGATTTCTTAAAGATTGTGTGAAAGAAGATAGGATTGAGTCTAAAGCCTTGATTGGGAATGTGATTTGAGATTGTGATTAAGAGTGAGATGTGAGAATAATAATGAGTTGATAGAACTTGATAGTGTCATGACCCAACCTCATGGACCGAGACTAGTGCCCGAAGTGGGCACCCAAACACAATCAAAAAGCCAAATTTCAAAAGGATGACTTATGTTCACAGAAAAAAAACTCGGCAGAGTTTTACACATCCTACATGTCTAGTCATATACACTAGGCACAACCCATATATATACGCGTCCACAGACTTCTATACAGACTAACAGAATCATAGGATGGGACAGGGCCCCATCATGCCCGGAATGAACATGTATGCCCAATAACAGAGAAAGTATATGCCAAAAATAAGTTCCGGAGTAGGGGAGCACTTCAAGCAGCAAAAGGAGGTCCTAAGCTGATGGGTCAGTAACTGCTCGCCAGTACCTGCAGGCATGAAACGCAGCCCCCAAAGCAAGGAGGTCAGTATGAAATACGTACCGAATATGTAAAGCAGAATATACAAAATATAAATCGGAGTAACAACTGAAGCAAAATTATAGTAAATCGGTGCATATCCAAAAATATCAAAATGTCTACTTTCAACATACGAATCACGCATAACATCAGAAGGTTTTAAATCTCCATCACAAATCAAACACAGCATAAGTGAGCCAGGCGCTACGTATCGCCGTCCCTGTCTCACATATCATCATGCAGAACCGCATAACATCAGAAGGTTTCAAATCTCCATCACAAATCAAATACAGCATAAGTGAGCCAGGAACTATGTATCTCTGTCCCTGTCTCACATATCATTATACAGAAGTAGCATAAGTAAGCCAGGCGTTACGTATTGCCATCCCTGTACTCACATGTCATATATCACAGCACTGAAATAGCATGAGCGAGTCGGCACAACGTATCGTCGTCCCCGTACTCACCCAGCTTAGCATAACACCAAACACCATATAACAGACAAGTGAGTCGGGCACTACGTACTGCCGTCCCAGTACCCACATATTAGATATCATATCACAGAAGTAGTCTGGTGAGCCAGGCACTACGTATCGCCGTCCCTGCACCTACCCAAACATAGGATAATGCGCAAGTGAGCCAGGCATTACGTATCGCCATCCCTGTACTCCCGTGCCAGTGAGCCAGGTGTTATGTATCACCATCCCTGTACTCACATGTCATATATCACAGCACAGAAAGTGAGTCAGGCGTTACATATCGCTATCTATGTACCCACCTTCCCACACAGCATAACATCAAAGCATTTCATAAAACATAAAATTTTCATCACAAATCCAAACGATGAGTAAAGTAATCATGTTCGAAATCAGAATGCTGATTACTACAAATTCTTTCCAATGTTGTCAAAATCACATAAAATCATTATCATAAATCCAAAGATAAGAAGAATGATCATATTTGACATAGGAATAATATTTATTACAAATTTATTCAAAAGTTATCAAGATCACATAAAATATGTCATGGGACCCACGACCGATGGAGACCCGAACTAACCTAACTTACAAAGGACATACTCATTCTAAATCATACAAGCTCCTATGAGACATTTCGAAATGGTTTCCAAAGCAATCCGAGCTTTCTACCTTAGTTATGGACATTTATAGTTTTCAAAATCATTAAAACATAAATTCTTGCAAAATTTATTAAACTTTTATATATTCTTGCAACTTACAAATTTATTCCAAGACATAGGATTCAATTTTGTAACAAATTAACATAAGAGTCAACATTATGACAAATTAACATAAAAACAATATTATGACAAATTGACATAGGAAGGCCAAGGAACAAGGACGGACCATACATAAGCTTAGATTGCGGTAATAGAGTTCCCTCCGGGATCATATCAAAGCCTAATTTGAACTAAGACATGCCAAAAGGAAATGGGGTGCTTTACATACCTCAACCGTCCTCCAATCCAATCCGAACATAAACTCAATCCAACTTATGCTTTGGGACATCATGGACCGAGACTAGT
>DF360900.1:4947-31034 GCA_000787875.1 Solanum virginianum | reverse complement strand
GTGTGATTGAGAGTGAGATATGAGAATGATGATGAGTTGATAGAACTTGATAGTCCTTGAGTTCCCATAAATGAACTCTAATGATCTGTCTATTTGATTGATCCCTAATGATTATTCAAATCCTTGAGTTGTTGATTGAGATGTTAATTGATGAGATGATTAGAGTCTCTACGAGACAGATTGAGAAATAGTGCCTCCATGAGGCTAATTGAGATAGTTGGATTGGATGGATTGTTTTATGAGCATTGAGTCATGAGAGGAGTATCAAACACCAAAAGAATAAGAGTTAGTCCAACTCGTACTCGTCAAACTATGTAACCAAATATAGGTGAGGATCCAGATCATCACATCATATTATATTGAGGTCCCCTCTGATTAAAAGTCCTTGAAATCAATAGAGGACTTATAGATTGGCTTACTTTATTTGGACTAGTCCATGTGGTTTTGATTCGTTCCCTACATGGCAAGTACAGGACAGTTGTGGCAAGATCAGGATGATTGTTGTACAATCACTAACTCATAAGTGATTGTTGTTGGATAGGAGAAACTCCTAGAAAGTTCCTACCTTGAGTACTCTGAGTCAAAGTGTGATGAGATGAGATGTAATATGATGACATGAGATGCAATGTGATGAGATGAGTCCATCTGAGAGGAGTTTGATTTGATTGAGGAGTTGATGGGTCATTTGTCTACTTTTTATTCTTGATTTAGATAGACATCTGACATGTTGATTGATTTCTATATTGAGTTGTTATTATTTCTATTATTATTCTACCTATTTCGGTTTCACTCGGCTATTTTACATACCAATACATTCCAAGTATTGATATCCCCTTTTGGACTTCATCGTATTATGATGTAGATACGTAGGATAGAGGTCATCAGAAGGTGAATCATTGAGAACCTTCGAGTGTTTAGCAGATTAGTGAGCCTCCCATATTTTGGAGGATTCATTTCATCGTTTTCGTCATGCTTTAGAGTTTAGCATTGATTGTCTTTTATTTTGGATTAAGGTAGTCATGAACCTATCATTGGCACCACATAATAGTGATAGAGGCACCATAGAATAGAGGTAGATGTTGATTATTAAGAGTGTGAGCTAGTTCTTTCTTTAGCCTTTTAATTATGTTTTTACTTTGAGACCAGATGATAGATGTGCCCATTTACATTCTGTTAACTTCTATTGATTAGTAAAATAATTGATTGAATGAATGTGATGAGGCCAAATGGTTCGTTTGTGCACTAAAAATAGTCTCTAGGTGTCGACCACGTCTTGGGTCCCCTCCCGGGGCATGATAGTTAGAAGCATTTGCTGACTCAAAATTAATCTCATATTTCAGTTGTTAATGTTCCTATTAAATGTCCCAAAAGGACATAGTATAGCGTGCATAAATCATGGTAAGCTTGTTAGTTCCAATTACAATTATCCTTAGAAAGAAGAGAAAAAGAAAACAATCATAATAAAGAGGCAATGTGTTCTTGAAGAGCCTACAACTTATGAAACCTCATAAGAGCTTTAAGTTCCTGTAAATAATAAAGTGATGAGACCTCAGTAAATTATGTCGCATTATGAACTAATACAAAATGATAGCTCTTGATGATATATTTGATACAATATAGTGCACAATATTGTAAATGATTGTAAGCATCTAAATTCTATATCTATTTAAGCATACAGACGTAGAATTGTTTATCAAGTGAAACAATGCATCATGCATCTTGACAATTGAAAGCTTATTGAACCAACAGTCTAGGCGTCACACATCAAAGAATGTCATGCATTTAATATTGGATATTGTCACTTGAAAAAATTAGATATGTTTATCAAAAGAAATGATGCATCATGCATCTTAATAAGTGTATGCTTATTGGACCCACAGTCCAAGCATCAAAGGATGTCATGCATTTAATGCAAGATATTGTCGTTTGACAAAATTTATATGAAAATTCCTAAAGATTCAAAATGCATGAAGCATTTACAAGTTTCAGTAAACTTGTCCATAATCCTTATATGGATAAAATCAAATAAGGTGGGAGTGGATCACCTTAGTGAATAATCATTGACGAAGAATATAATAATGACTATGCGTACTTTTATGTTTCTAAAAATAAAACAACATTGTGGACCGTTATACTTGTTTATGCTGACGACATATTAATGCTCGCTTTTCTAAACACTTCATCTATCACCATTGAGGTTTTGTGATGATACATGAAAATAATACATTGGTAATGTTCATGTAGTGTTAAAAATGAAACTTTATAGGTTTAACAAACAATTATTATCTATCAAAAAAGTAGATCATAATTTAGATTCTCTTGTTTGCTTAATGAAGAAATTAGTTTTTGAAGTATAAAGAATCCATGAAGCAATGTTTACTGAAGCACAATCAGATTAATTTTTAAAGTTTGATTATTGAATTTAGGGTTTTCTTCAATTTTTAAAGTGTGACAATCATCATGATCATTGTGTAATCATCAACGTGCTTAAAAGATAATCAAGCTATGCATGGACCAAAATATTTATTTTTTTTTAAATCGGTAAGGTTGTATTCTTCCGCATTAAGGGTATGCTGGCTACCTCCAAAAGAATTAATCATAGATTTCCTATCAAATCTATAATCTGGTCTATATCATCAAAACAAAGTTGTTTACACCAAAAAAGTAAAGATACTATACAATTTCATTTAACTCTATGGATGGAATTTGATTTATCTTCAAAACATCTTCCATTTCTTTCTTTCCAGATTGACCACCATACACATGATGGTATTAGCTTCTACCATCTCTTTTGACTCTTGCTGCCTCCCCTCCTAATTGAACAACTCAGTATATCTAATATATGTTCTGGCATTGTCCAGTTCATGCTTGTGATGTTGAGAAATAGGTTCCAAATTTCAGCAGTAAAATTACAATCCAAGAAGTGATGGTTATTTGTTTCCCCTGTCAAGTTGTACAAAATCCACATGGGGTCCAGCTGCTTGCCTTTCTTCTGTAGAACTTCTTGTGGCAAACATGCTCTCTTTATCACTACCAAGGTGAAACACTTTACTTTTGTAGGAATATCACTTTTCCAGAATTAATTCCAATTATATTTTGGGCCCTCGGTCATCCCCCATAGTCCTCTTTTGTAGGAATTGTCGACTAAAAAGACTCCGTCCTTACTATGTTTCCATAGGATCTTGTCTGTGGTTGTTGTGGTTATAGTTATTCTAGCTAGTTTTCCCAGCAGCGCTGCCACCCTATCTATCCCCCAGTCATTCAGTAGTCTCCTAAAAGATATGTCCTATCCTTGTTTTATCCAGTAATCACTCATTTTAGCATCAGGGTTCTCACATATTAGAAACAAATCTGGAACAATTTCCCCTAGAGAGGTTTGGTCTAGCCAACCATCTTTCCAAAATTTAGTTTTGTTTCTATTTCCTACCTTAATGTGCATATTTCCTTCCATTTGTGAACATAGGTTCTTGATTGTCCTCCATACCCCCACCCCATATGGTTCAGAGATTATTTTTATACACCAGGAGTTTAGTTCTCCATATTTTGCTACTATAACCTCCTTCTAAAGTGTTACATCTTTCTCGGTGGATCTCCACAGCCATTTCATCAAAAGGCTTTCATTCTGCAGTCTCAAAATTTTGATTCCTAAACTCCCCCTCTTTCTTTGCTAAGAAGTACATTCTTCCAGTTGACTAAACATTCTTCCAGTTGACTAAGTTATAACTCTTTCCTTCCTCATTACCTTTCTATAGGAAGTTCCTTCTAAGCTTGTCTAGTTTTTGCACTATCTTTGCTAGGATTGGGAACAAAGACATTGCATATATTGGCAAAGAATCTAGAATCGAGTTTATGAGGATCAGTCAACCCCCGAGAGATAGGTATTGGGCCTTCCATCTAGCAAGTTTCTTTTCAGTTTTCTCCATTATACCATTCCATATCTCAATTATTTTGTGTTTACTGCCCAAGGCATGCCCAGATATATGGTAGGGAAATGCTCCACTTTGCATCCCAATATACTTGCTAGTTGCTGGATCTGAGGGACCTCATTTATAGGAAAAAGATTATTTTTTCCCCAATTCACTTTCAACCCTAAAACTACTTCAAACAAAACCAAAATCACTTTGATGTAGCTAATCTATTTTGCTATAGGTTTGTATAAAATAATGTGTCATCTGCATAGAGCATATGATACACTTCTTTTTCTTTCCCCACTCTATCCCCAACCTGAAAGCCTTTGATCCATCTGTTTTGTGCTGCAATCATCATCATACTGTCAAAGACTTCCATTGTCAAAATGAATAAGAAAAGGGGCGGAGGGTCTCCTTGTCTCAGCCCTCTTTTTATTCAAAAAAACCCATAGGTTCCCCATTTACAAGGACAGAAAACTTGACTATTTTGATACATACCTCAAGAAATTTCATCCATTTGCTACCAAAGCCCATTTGACTGAGAGTATTCAGAAGGGAAGACCAATTCATGTGGTCATAGGCTTTCTGAATATCCAGTTTTGCACATTAGACCAGGGGCGCCTCTTTCATTCTTGAGTCAATGCATTCACTAGCAATGAGTGTTGCATCCATAATTTGCCTCCCCTTTACAAAACCCATTTGATGTTTGTTTATCAATTTGGACACCACATTTTTTAGCCTTTCAACCAACAATCTAGCAATGATCTTGTAGACACCCCCCACTAGGCTGATCAGCCTAAAATCCTTTAGCTCAGTTGCTCCAGGTTTCTTTGGAATTAAAGCAATAAAAGTTGCATTAAAGCTATTCTCGAAACTCTGATTAGAATGCAAAAATTGAATAGTATCAATGATGCCTTCCTTCACAGAGCCTAGAAATTCTTGAAAAACACCATTGGATAGCCATCAGGGCCTGGGGATTTCTCTATTGCACATAATTTTAAAAATTCCCTTATCTCTCTTCATCAAAAGGTCTTTGCAGCCATATGTTGTCTTCTTCAGTGATCATTATAGCCTCCTGCAATCTCAACTCAAGTCTCCATTGTTCTGCTTCCTTGTAGATGTTTTTTATAGAAATTATGCATTGCCTCTTTGATCAAGACTTGATCCTCTATAACCACTCCATCTACCTTCAATTGGTCTATGTGGTTGTTGAATTATTTCCCAGTGACTCAATCTGGTGTTACCTACCTCATATGTGTTGTAAGTCAATTCTTGAAATCGTGTTCTTGTCACCTTGTTTTAGCCATTGGATTCTGGATCTTTGTTTCCAAGCTAATTCTTCCTTTCCTGCCACATCTTCAAATTCCATGCCCAGATGTGTCTTTTGCAGCAGTTCATCATCAATAAGGAGCCTTTGTTCCTACAGTGTTTTCCAACTTGAGATTTGATTGAGAATATCTTCCTTCCTCTATTTCCAGTTCCCCCTATTATTTTTGCTCCACTCCTTAAGCTTCACTTTCATCATTTTTAACTTTTCAGCCAAAATATAACCTGGTCTGCCAGTTACACTAAATGACTCCCACTACTCTTTCACCTTCTATTTGAAACCCTCCACCTCTAACGCCATGTTTCAAATTTAAAATAAGACTTTCTCCACCCTTCATCTCCATAGGACAACACAATAGGATTATGATCTGAAGCAATTTTGGGAAGGCTACTCTGGATTATCTGAGTAAAATTCTCCCCTTACTTTACACTTCATAGAAATCTATCAATTCTGGAGGCGAAAATGTAATCCTCTCCCTTTCTCCAGGTGAAAGATCCTCCACATAAAGGAGGATCAAGCATCTCCATTTCTTCAATGCAGGATGAGAATTCAACAAATCTATAGGTGATAGAAAATTGCCCCGCCTTTACTAAGGTTCCTTCCCATGCTCTGCAATTCCACATAATTAGGATTCCACCCTTACTATCATCATCTTATAAGTAGCCACACCTCATCCATCGGCTAGCCCATAATTGCTTAGGAATGTTATCTACCTACCAACTTATTTTTGGTTCTTGAAAGAAATATATGTTTGCTTTTCACTTCAATAATGCACTCTAGGCAATATTCCTAGTAAAAATATTGCTAATCCTCTTATGTTCCATGAGTATTTTTACTTCATTTAAGTGCCAAACTTAGGACTTTCCCTTTGGTTCTGGAACCCTCCACCTGTTCATATAAATCAGACTGTAAGTTTTTCAGTTCATTTTTCCCAATTCCTCGAGGTCTAGGTGTTGCAAGTGTTGCAGTTGTGTTCTCAACCTTCTTCGCAGTGGTGTTCTCAACTTATATTCCATAGAAACCTTTCTTTTATCCAACCTCATCATTAATGCATAGGTTTCTTCTCTAAAACCTTCAAAAGCGACACTTAATTCCAGGATATATTGGTTAACCCATTTTGATACTCTGATCTCTTCTTTATTGTTGTACCCAGGCATAGTCGATGCTACTACCTCGATATCATGAATTTGTTGTATTTGCATGTTTTGCTCATTATCGTTGCTTTCCAGAGTCTTCGAGCCTTCTTCTTTTTCTTATGAATGAAAAACCTCACTTTTATCTATCCCATTTTTGTCTATTAGTAATTGACTTGTGGATGATAAAAGCAACTCTTGGACCTTTTCCCATTCATTTAGCTTTGTGATAAATGGTTCTGGACCTTTATTATCTCTAAAGGAACTTGGCCCAATTACTGGCCCAGAATATCTGGCCCATCCTTTAGGGTTTCAGAGCTATTAAATTCTAAATTTATAGGGATTACTGGGCACCTGCATACCAATGTGACTACTTTCACCTTTATATCCCTTAGGAAATCCGCAAAACTTTTCCTTTTGAAATTCAGTTCCTTTTTTGTCTTTGCTTCTAGGGATTTCTGACTCTCCTATGTCTCGAAAAACTCCCCCTACTCCTCCTTGTTTGTTACACTCCTTCGACCTTGGTATCCTCTGATATGTCGTTGGAGCTTCCACCCAAACTAGGAGAGAGAAAATATTATTCTCATCTGCAAGTTCGATGAAGGCTGAAATCTTGGTTGTCGGTCCCCTTACTCTGATTCTATCCCATCGGAGATGATTCTTCAGCTTTGTCTCCTCTTCTGTCTCAAGCCAGCCCCTGCACCTCTCACTTATCTTCTTCATTGTCGATTGAGACCATAATGAAATGGTAACCCTAAAATACGGATCTAAAACCATTTGAATTTTTGGGACTTTGGAAAAGCCTCTGCTCTTGGTATCCACCACTGAAGGTTTAGTTTGTTCCATTTCCTTCTCCAGTCTCCATCAACACATGTTCTACCTCCTTCCTTGTATGAAACTTGAAAATGAATAGAGACCCATTCATGTCGTGTACTTTAATACCAGGTGCTCCTCTCCAGGATTGCTGAGTCTAGCTTTTGACTTCATTTCTGGTTGGGGCATTATCTATGCCAGAAAAATTCCCATCGAGACATCTACCCAAAAAATCCTCATCTTTCAAGTGGATTTTTGCTTACAGCACTTCTCCAGCTTCTAGTTCTTTGATGACATCTTGTGTCCATTTACTTTTATGTAATATTCTTGAGTAGCTCCCTTCCCCTTGTATGCAGCAGTGTCTGCCTCCCTTATGTATTCAACGTTATTTAAGGTTGTTGTATTCCTATTAAAGAAAGTTTCTACTCTCCCTGCTACCTTCTTCTAGCCTTCATTAAAAGCATTTTCTAGTAGAATAATGACTAATCTATCCTTTCCTTTAATTGAAATTAACGACATAAATCTCCCATACTGATTATATTTTAATGATAGAAAAATGAGGGAAGAATGGTCTCTGCATTTCCAGGTCTTGAAAGTCCTCCCTCTGATTCCTGATGCTTCACTAAGCCTCTTGCAGATCCATCCCATAGCCCCTTTACTTAATACCATTCTTCTCATATGATATCTTGCACTTTCCACCCACCCAAACCATATTTCAGCTATCAATTCTGATTCTGTGATGTCTTAAGATTTGCCCCCTGAATAGAAATAAATTCTATTATCCATCCTAAAGACAGTCAAAAGAAGAAGAAAGACAAAGAAAGAAATTAGGAGAAGATTCTGGTGGAGGAAGTCCACCGAAAGAAAAACTCAAAAGCCTTGAAGGGACTTCAGAAGAGTACCTCGGGAAAGTGCCTGAGGCAATTGTACTGTACTATGCCTTCAGTTTTTCCCTATCTTTATATCTACCTAATTATATGTGAGCAACCAATTGAATGATAAAATGCAGTACCAAATGTACCACGGTCCATTCTATTTGCAAATGAAAGTATGTTAATTGACGAAACTTGCGAGGAAGATATCATTAACTGTGATGAAGCACTTAAGAGGGAAATGATTTTATCAATATGCATTGCAAATAATCTCCCATAAGAAATAATAGGACATGAGAATTAAAAAAGATTGTAGTGCATGAATGCAGCCAAGTCAAATACATATGCATAATTTTTCAGGAAGAATGGCATGATTATAAATGGAGGCTAGCGCCACTATACAAATATTCCACTTCTAAAGAATTATGATGTGCATATTGCTACCCACACATGTATGTATGTGTATGCGCATGCATTGTATGCATGCATAGAGAGAAGAAGCATAAAATGATTTTGAGAGTTGTCGCACTGGCAGAGCGGAGAGCCTACATAGAAATTTGGGGTAATGAGGAGCGAGACAAGTTTAATATACATATATGTATATAGCAACTAGAAAGGATTAAGGCTTGATGATTGTAGTAAACAGTTACATTATGCTTAGTAAATATGATGAAGCACTTAATAGGGAAATGATTTTATCATAAGACAAAATATACACATTGCAACTACTATCCCCATAAGAGATAATAGGATATGAGAATTAAAAAGATTGTAGTGCCTGAATACAGCCAATTCAGATATTTATGCATAAATTTTTACCAAAAAGAGGAGAAACCTAAAAAATATGACCCTCTATAAAATACACTCAATCCTCTACAGATATTTATGCATAAATTTTTAGGAAAAATGGCATGATTGATGAAATTTACTTCAAACAAAAATTCAAATACAATAATTGAAATGGATGAGTTATAGGACAGTAAGAGATCCTAACAATTCTGAAGTTAGAGATTTAGGTTAAGTAGGAGTAAGACTGTATTTGGAGTGTAAGTTTAACAATATTATTCACGAGGCAAATGTGAAAGTGCAGATTGATACACAAGTCATTCCCAAGAGAGGGAGTTTTAAGTATCTTGGGTTAACAATCCATGGAAATAGGGAGATTGAAGATGATGTTAGACATCGCATTGGAGTAGGGTGGTTGAAATAGAGGCTAGCATCTCATGTGATAAAAATGTGTCACCATGACTTAAAGGAAACTTTTATAGAGTGGTTATTAGACAAGCTATATTGTATGGTGTGGAGTGTCGGTCAATTAAAAACTTGCACATATAAAATATGAGTAGCAAAAATGAGGATGGGCATAGTAGAAGAGATATGATCAGGAAAGGAAAATATAAGATACAAGGTGGATGTGCCTTTCCTGGTGGACATGATAAGAGAAGTAAATCTAATGTGCTTCAGGCATGTGAAGGAGGAGATGCTTTGAGGCTCCCGTAAGAAGATTTAAAAGGTTGAATATCGTGGATATAATCAAAGGTAAATGTAGGCCTGAAAAGTATTGGGAAGAGGTGATTAGACAAAACATAACAATTGTAGCTTAACAAGGACACGACCCTAGATAAGAGACGATGGAGCTCAGAGATCAGAGTAGAAGGTTAGTAGGTAACTGACCGTTGTCTAATTTTTCTCACCATTAGAATAATTAATAATCTTTATTAACAGCTTGTTATTTTCTTTCCTTTAATTATCGTTGTAGTTGTTTTTGTTATTGTTCTTTTCTATATTATTCTTATCATGGATTCTTTTCTACTGTATATCCTTTTCATAACTACTTAGAATTGTTTTATTTGAGACGAGCATCTTTCCGAAATGATCTCTCTCCCTACCTTCACAAGGTAGGGATAAAGGTTGTGTACCCACTATCTTCCCAACTCCAACTTGTGGAATTATACTATGTATGTTGTTGATGAATGATGCTAAAGCATTTAGAAGGCAATGGTTTTAGGACAAGAAGAAGACGAAATATATGATTGCAAGTAATGGCATCATAAGGAGAATTGACTCCCAAGAACTATTAGCATCTCAAATTATATCACGATCTAGTAAATCCAGCATACTGTACCATACAGCTGGTAGTATTGCCTCTAGAAATGATAATAGTGGATAAAGATGTTGATATATCTTTTGCATTTCACAAGCAATTTTTTGGGATAGATCATTCAGCTTTAAAAAGATATCTCCTTCATAGACTTTATCAGCATTATAAACTTTCATTAAGTCAACTGCAGAAATGTCAAAAATGCATTCCCATACTGTAAAGTGATAATTATATGAACTTAAGATGAAGTAGAGAACAAACTAGAGAATTCTAACAAAAGAATCATCCAGATAAAAAGGTTAAAAGTGAAGTAGAAGAGGATTACAATTGATTAACATGTAAATAATAAAAGAAGCAACGAGCTTTGCTCCATTTAGCTTCTATGGTATACATTTCAGCTCAGATTGAGAGTGCAACTTCCATAATGTTATCATAGAACAACCCAACCAAGAGGAATTAGAATATGCATTTTTATATGTCTTTTTTTCGGAACTGAACTTTTTTAATAGTTAGTTTGGGAGACATAATAAGGTTTAATGGCAATCATCAGTTTTTTCAATCTTCTTTCACTTTACACCTTTATCATCAACGAAGTAAAACAAAAGGTAAACAATGAAATAATAACAATATAGCTGGCTACACAAGTAAGAAAACAACAGGATGGAGTAGACAAAGTACGTTAATGTTATATGTTTATTCTTGGTGAGGTCACAAAGTATTCCAACTTATTTCTAGCTAGTAAACCAACTAGGGGATGTACGTAAGTTGGGGATGTAAGTAGAGAAGGATAAAGGAGTGGGTGTGTTATCCACTAATTTAAAAAGATGGAAGCATCGAATTTTTCTTTTATAATTATTAAAACAAAATGTATATCAGCTTATACAGATGAACATATGTCTTTCCACAGAGAACGTCTTCTTCTTTTTTGATCAAGCAAAAGGCATTATTGATAATACCAAGGCCAGCTTGGCCATAAAAAAGTAAGATACCAAAAAGAGGAGAAACCTAAAAAATATGACCCTCTATAAAATACACTCAATCCTCTATAAAAATAGGAAATACATAGGTATTCCAAAAGATAATAAAGGATCAAAGACCAGTCCTTGAGCAAAGCTCATCTCTACCCTTTCAAAAGCTCTCCTATTCCCATCTTTCCAAATGACCTATATCAAAGCAAGATAAGTAATAGACTTTTTCTCGTATCTCCCCTCGTCTAGTTGAACATAAAATCCTTAACAATTCTTGGAATAACTCGAGAAACTCCAAACCATCTAAGATATCCTCCGAATAAATTGCAATGTAACAGAATATGGTCCACGTCATCACCCGCCTCCTTACAAAGGAAACACCAGCTTATGTAAACAACCTTTCCTTTCTTGTGATTCTTTGCCATGAAAATCACTCCTCCAAATAGCGAACCACAAGAAGAAGCACAACTTCCTCAACATCATTTGTATCCAGATCGAGACAAATGGAAAATCCATTGCCCAAACCAAAAGCTTCTCATAGAAGGACTTAATCAAGAACACTTTGTTATTCCCCAACTTCCAACTCAAAGTATCTAGTCAGACTGGCTAATATTGCTTATGAAGTAAACCTAACAATCTTTCAAATGCTGTCTCCTACGAATCTCAGGAAGTCCTCCTAAACCTCAAATACCATAAGGGTCGATCATCATAAGCCCCCTTAATAGGTTGAATAGACAATATCCTTTTATAAGAGACTATACAATACAGGGAATTCCTCCTTATTCACCAATTCTCCACACTACTTTTGCCCCCAAAGACTAACCTTACTCCCTCCAAGCTTTGAAACCAATGTTATCGTTCAAGGCATTCCGCCCCTTTATATATATGATATTCCTCCACACCCTACACCCGAAGGGCATCATGATCATATTTTTTCTCCATCCCTCCTCTATCTCTCCATATTTATCCTTTGCCACCCCTCTCTATAAAGTTTCTCCCTCCATCCCAAATCTCCACAACCATATACTCAAAAAGAACATTTCCTTATAGCCATAAATTCAAGTATATACTTCTTGCATGAATAGATCTATCCTTCAAACTATCAATTAAAGATTTTAGTTTTGATAATTAAATAAAATCATGGCATGAAGACTTTGACCTAAACTTACAGACATTACCTTATGAATTTAGATAATATGATCACAACATTAAACAACTAACTTTCAATCATGAATCAATTGGTTCGTGAAAATATTTTTTGTTGTTGATATATTGGACCAAGATAGGCTTAAACAACGAGTCATCGATAGATTTAAATCGCAGACCTTAGTTCTTTTGAGATTGAGGTGTAGTTGTAGTAGTATATCTCAATTAAGAATATAACGGTTTCTAACAAATTATCTATTAGTAGGCTCAATTTTCTATTTCCTCTAAGAATTACAATATATAAAGAACCTTGCTAGGAAAGGTACAACCATGAATTTAGCTGAACACTTGGTATGGTAAACCTCCTCTCTTACACTATTTTATCATAGGAAATATTTCAAACGATTTAGCTATTTCTTATAATGTTATAACCAGCCAATTTATCAAAATCCACATATGTAATTTCCTTAATTTCAAAACTTTGTGCAAATAAAAATACCAGTGAAAGAAAATACCTTCGGATAACATCTTCTTGTCAATTAGCTCCATCTGTATTTCCAATTTGAGTTGTAAAATATTAAGGTGCTACAACAAAAAACAAAAAATGAGGATAACACAAACATCACAGAACTTGATTGCTTACAATATTAGAATTTTAGGCAAATTTTGGGACAATGCTAGATATTTCAGAGATATTAACAAATGTTTAACTGCCCTTCAAATGGACTTGTCTAAGATGGTTAAGTTTGCCATTTTGAACTAGGGTATCGACTAGGTATTTTGTAATTAATATATCCATCCTTTAATCCATACTATTATAAAAGTGGGAACATCCAGCATGAATATTTGATTACCACAGTGGCGGAGAGTTAGCAATTTGAGAAGTAATGAGCTTGCACTCTACCTTGCAAATGGATTCAAACCTATGAAATGCCTCTAACCCATACGTCATAAACTCACCCTTTACCAATAACTAGGGACTTGGGGTTCAGGATTTTCACTAAGTGAGTTTGAAAAAAGAAGTGTCGAGGATTTAATCTTCGAACTTTAAGGTCAATTTGAACCCTCTAAACCAGGAGTAACTCAGGGCATTCAAATTGATATATACAGAGACTAAAATTATGTAAGGACCCGATAGATATTTTTAAAAAATTGGTCATGTTATTTTCTTAAAAAATATCCCTCTCGTAATAACTCTAGTAGGGATTTTGGACTATTCAATGGCTAAGATTAATTAATTTATGGGTAAGAAATGACGTGAGTTGTTGTAATATAGCCACTATTCTTTTTTTATATTTGTTCCGGCTAGTGAAAAAGAAAAGAAATAAAAAATGAAAAAGATGTACTATTTCGAGGGTTGTGTCAAACACCGTGATGGAGACTATTTCAAGGGTCGTCTCACACATCACGATGGATACATGGTCCATGTGTGGCCCCTATGGGTTCTGACTGAGGCATGTTTATGATCAGCGGATGTGTATCACTAGGACAGATATGCATCACGATTATTTGACATTGCATAACATTATTTACATCTCACAACATTTATTTTATTCCATAAATGCTCTTGTTTATTATGATTATATGGATTTTTATTGAGATTGGATATTCGTTATATCATGTTGAATTATTTATGTCTTTACATGAGTAGTTTTGATATTGATTTAATGACACTTGATGAATTAGCGAGAACTTGATAAATTGTAGAATTTTTCCCTATGACTTGAAAATAGGATAATGATCTACTGTGTTTTATGTCTTGCTGGGCTGGCTAATTTTCTATGCAGGTTGTAGTTGCGGAAGTAGGATGGAATGAAAGGAGTTTGTGTATTCTATTGGACTTACTTTGTTTAGTTTGTTGACTTGCTGGGTATCCCGTGGTATTTGGTACTCACTCTTTGCTACATTTTTGTAGGTTGTGAGCCCGGATAGTGAGTAGTGTTTTCCTTGATCCTCTGAGCTTTCTCAAGAGACGTAGAGAGGTAGTTGTCGATATCTGTCTAACTCTCTTGTTCCTATTTCTTTTGTACTTGTTCTATTCGAGAAGAAGGACGATTTGGACTTGTATTTCTTTGATTTTTTTGTATTGTTAGTGGCTTGTATGTATGACAACCAATCCTTGGGTGTTATTTAAATTTTTATGGAAATTTTTGGCTTAAGTTATCTATTCTAGTTAATTACTTTCGCGTGATATTTTTATTACCGCTTGAGTTAAGGCTGACTTGTTCTGGTGGGATTGATTAAGTGCTATCACGTCAAATTTTTTGGGTCATGATAGTTGGTATCAGAGTGTAGGTTCATAGGTCTCATGTGTGTACAAGCCAAGTCTAAATAGCATTTTAAGGATCGGTATGGAGATGTCTGTACTTATCTTTGAGAGGCTTTGGAGACTGTTAGGAAACTTTCATTTATTTGTTCTCTCTTATCGTGTGTGGTTATGTTCGTTGATACTGAGTTATGCTCGTGTTCTTTGGACAGATGGCATGGACTAGAGCTGCTGTTTCTGGTGGTAGAGGTGAGGCAGCTCCTGAGGTAGTTGCTGAGGCCCTAGTTAGGGGTAGGGGTAGAGCTCGAGCCAGAGGTCGTGTTTGTAGAACAGCACCAGCGAGAGGTCGTGCTAGGGAGGTCTCTTCAGAGCCTATGGCTGACCTTAGAAGGAATTAGGTTCCTTTAGAGCATGTATCTTCACCTTTGTTGCAGGATACTTTATTGAGGGTGCTGAATGTACTCTAGAGTTTTGCTTTGAACGGTAATACGATAGGTGCACCAGGCGGTTCTCAAATCGAAGGAGGAGCTCAGAACTCGGATCAGTATCATGTTCCACTGGTCCATGATCTGGTGGAGTAGCCACCAGTGGTTACTAGAGTTGAGACTGACCCTGCACCAGCTATTGAGGTTCGGGGTGCACCTTTGGTTACATTAACTGAGAGTGAGCAGCGCTGTTATGAGATGTTTAGGAAGATGAACCTACCTCAATTTCAAGGTGGAAGGACAGATGATGCTCATGAGTTTTTGACTATTTGTAGGGAGTTGTTGGATACTGTTGGCTTAGCTGAGTCACATGGTGTTCGATGTGTTACTCTTCAGCTTCGAGGGCTAGCCAGAGAATGGTGGAGGACATATTTAGGATCCTTGCTTGTGGGATCTCCCACATTGTCTTGGGAGATGTTCTCTAGTGCTTTTTATGATAGATTTATCCCTTTGAGTGTGAGGGAGGAGAGTCGATTGAAATTTGAAAGTCTGAGGCATGACGGCTTATCAGTCTCTGAGTATGAGATCCGTTTCTGTTAGTTATCTATGCACGCTACTGTCATTATTCCAAATGAGACAGAGAAAATTCGTAGGTTTGTGAGGGGATTAAACTATTCTCTTCGACAAGCGGTGTTTAGAGTATCTAGAGATAGGGCCTCTTTCTAGTCTGTTGTGAGTGCTGCTAAGGAGGTAGAGCTAATGGAGAGAGAAGAGTTTGGAGACCCTAAGAGGGCCTGCGCATTCGATCAGTTTTTTGGTGCCTCATCTGGAGGTAGAGGGTCCTATAAAGGGGATAGCTCATCCCAGCATCGAGGACCAGTTCATGTATCATTACCTGCTTCTGAGGCTTATCAGACACATCGTAGATATACGGGGTGAAACAACTATGGTAATTCATCAGGAACACGTCAGAAGTTTTGCTATAGTTATGGAGATCCTAATCATTTTATACGACAGTGTCCCTTATCGGAAGGACAAGGTGAACTCCATCCCAGATCTTTAGTTTAGACTAGACCATCGGCACCACAACCATACAGAGGGCGAGGTGGATCTCAGACAGATAGAGGTGGCCGCATTCTAGGTAGAGGAGCGAGTGGTTCCATAGCCCCACAGAGAGGGGGTAGAGGCATTGCTCAGATGGGCGGTGGTAGGGGACCACATTGCTATGCATTTCCAGGGAGGCTCGAGGCAGAGGCTTCTAATGCAGTTATCACAGTTATTATCCCAATTTGCCATCGATTTGTGTTAGTATTGTTTGATCCTAGATCTACCTATTCCTATGTATCATCGTACTTTTCATCAGAACTCGATTTGTTATGTGATCATATGCCCGTACCCATTCATGTTTCTACACCCGTAGGTGAGCCTTTAGTGGTAAATCGAGTGTATCAATCCTATCTTATTTCTTTATCAGGGTATGATACTTGGATAGACCTAATTATTCTAGAGATGGTAAATTTTGATATTATATTAGGGATGGATTGGCTTTCCCCATATCATGGTGTTCTTGATTGTTACGCAAAAACTATGATCTTAGCCATGCCTGATGTACTAAAGATTGAATGGAAGGGTGATAGTGGTTCTTATCCTAGTAAAGTCATCTCTTACATTCATGCTTAGAAATTGATTGATAGGGGATGTTTATCTTACTTAACCTTCATTCGAGACACTAGTATTGAACCAACTTCTATAAAGTCTATCCCTGTGGTTTAGGAGTTTGTCGATGTGTTTCCTACTAACCTTCTAGGTCTTCCTCCTGATAGGGATATTGACTTTCCTATTGACCTAGAGCCAGAAACTAAGCCCATCTCTATTCCTTCGTATAGAATGGCTCCAGCTGAGTTGAAGGAATTAAAGGAGCAACTTCAAGATCTATTGAGCAAAGGATTTATCCCTCCTAGTGTGTCACCTTGGGGTGCCTCAGTCTTGTTTATGAAAAAAAAAGGGTCTGTGAGGATGTGTATAGATTACAGGCAGTTAAATAAGTTAACTGTCAAGAACAAGTACCCTCTCCCCCGTATTGATGACTTATTTGATCAGCTTCAGAGTGCGGCTGTGTTTTGTAAGATTGACTTAAGGTCTGGTTATCATCAATTTGTTATAGTATTCATCGATGACATCTTGGTATATTCCAAGACTAAGGCGGTTCATATTAGTCACTAGAAGATAGTGCTATAAAGGTTAAGGAAGGAAAAGTTATATGCAAAATTCTCCAGGTGTGAATTCTGGCTTGATTTGGTGGTATTCTTAGGGCATGTGGTATCCATAGAGGGGATTAGAGTGGATCCGGCTACGGTGGAGGCAGTTAGAGGATGGATAAGGCCTACTTTAGCTACTGAGATTCATAGTTTTTTAGGGTTAGCTGGGTACTATAGAAGGTTTATTCAGGGGTTTTCTTCTATTGCAGCCCCATTAACCAAGTTGCTTCAAAAGAATGTAGCCTTCTATTGGTCTGATGAGTGTGAGGTGAGCTTCCAAAAGCTCAAGTCTTTGTTGACTTCGGCTCCCATTTTGACGTTACCTGAGACAGATATGGACTTTACAGTATATTGTGATGCGTTAAGGGTAGGGTTAGGTGGTGTATTGATGCAAAAGGGTAAAGTGATTGCCTATGCTTCTAGACAATTAAGGGTTCATAAGAAGAATTATCCTACGCATGACTTAGAGCTAGCAGCTATGGTTTTTGTCCTTAAGTTGTCGTGTCATTATTTATATGGTGTACATTGTGAAGTCTTCACTATAGAGCTAGCAGCGGTGGTTTTTGTTCTTAAGTTGTGGCGTCATTACTTATATGACGTGTATTGTGATGTCTTCACTAATCATAGAAGCCTTCAATATATATTCAGTCAAAGGGATCTAAACTTGAGGCAGCGTAGGTGGATGGAGTTACTAAAGGACTACGACTCAACCATTCTATATCACCTGGGGAAGGCAAATGTGGTAGCTGACGCCTTGAGTAGGAAGACTTCTAGCATGGGGAGCATAGCCACCATTTGAGTGGAGGAATGACCTTTGGCTAGGGACGTTCAGTGTCTAGCTAATAGTCTAGTCAGGTTACAGCTTTCAGATAAGGGTGGTGTACTTGTTTTCCTTGAGCCTCGTTCTTCCTTAATGGACCAGATTCAAGAGCATTAATTTGGGGACGAGAAGTTATGCCTCATCAGAGACAAAGTGACCAAAAGAGAGGCTAAGAAAGTGGTGCTTGATCCGGATGGTGTTTTAAGGATTGGAGATCGAGTCTGTATGCCTAAGATCAGAGGATGCCCATTCCTACATGGAAGTGGGAGCGAATTACTATAGATTTTTTGGTGGGTTTGCCCACTATTGTGGGTGGTTATAACTCTATCTAGGTAGTCGTGGATCGATTGACTAAGTCTGCCCATTTCATTCCGATCAAGGTCAAGTACACAGCAGAGAAGTTAGCCGAGCTTTACACCAGTCAGATTGCATGGTGTGCCTGTTTTTATCATTTTTGATCGGGGTTCACTCTTCACTTCACATTTTTAGAGGGCCTTGCAGCATGGTCTAGGCACTCTGTTGGATATGAGCTCAGCCTTTCACCCTCAGACAGATGGATAGTCAGAGCGCACTATTTAGATGTTGGAGGACATGCTACAAGCATGTGTGATTGATTTTGGTCATTGTTGGGACCAACACTTGCCCTTAGTAGAGTTCGCCTACAATAATAGTTATCATTTTAGCATTTAGATGGCTCCATTCGAGGCTTTGTATGGCAGACAGTGTAGATCTCTGATTGGTTGGTTTGATTCTGCTAAGACGGACTCATTAGATGCAGACTTTCTGAGAGATGCTATGGAGGGGGTCCATATGATTCAGGGTAGGTTGTTGACGGTCCAAAGTCGACAAAAGAGTTATGCAGATAGGAGGGTTCGAGCATTAGAGGTTATGAATGGCGACCACGTTTGGCTTAGAGTATCACCCATGAAGTGTTTGATGCGGTTTAGGAAGAAGGGCAAGCTTAGCCCTCGGGGAGGGCGATCATATTTGGCTTAGAGTATCACCCATGAAGGGCGTGATCGGTTTGGGAAGAAAGGCAAGCTTTCCCTCGATTTATTGGCCCATTTGAGATTTTGGAGAGAGTTGGAGAGGTGGCCTATAGACTGGCCTTGCCACCTATCTTATCATCTGTACATCCTGTGTTTTATTTCTCCATGCTCCAAAGTATGTACCCAATGAGTCTCACATACTTTCATTCGACTCGGTGGCATTGAATCTAGACTTGTCTTTTGAGGAGGAACCTATTGCTATTTTGGATAGATAGGTTCGAAAGCATAGAAACAAAGAGATAGCATCTGTGAAGGTGCAATGGAAGAACCGTCTAGTTAGAGAGGTGACTTGGGAGATAGAATCAAACGTGCGTGCTATATATCCTCATCTTTTCGAAACTTCAGGTACTCTCTCTTTTAATTTATGTTCGAGGATGAACATGATTTTTTAGTGGTGGATAATGTAAGGACCCGTTAGATATTTTTAAAAAACTTGGCCATGTTATTTTCTTAAAAAATATCCCTCTTGTAATAACTCTACTAGGGATTTCGGACTATTCAATGGCTAAGATTAATAAATTTATGGGTAAGAAATGACGTGAGTTGCTACAATGTAGCCACTATTCTTTTATTATTATTATAATAATAATTATTATTATTATTATTATCATCATCGTTATTGTGTAGTGCTTAAGTATTTTAACATTTTCGTGTGGAACCATTTCTCCACTTTGTGCAGTGCTTTAAGACTTTAGTAGCATTATTAAGTGGAATCTTTCCACTTTGATATATTAATTATCTTTAAATGCACTAAGAGTTAGTGCCCCTCTTACATTATTTAATGCTCAATTTGATGAGCAGAGAGCTTTTCAGCCTCTATATAAGAGGCTCATTCTGTCCGTAGACAGAGCGAACAAAACGAAAAAAAACAACGAGTGAGTGTACCAGGAGAAAATATATTCCACATAATATTTTTTTGAGAGTTTATTAGCTGAAGGGAGTTGTTTTATTGTGTAAAGCTTCGGCAATTTTATTCATGTAAGTTGCTCCTATTTTCTGAATCTTTTATAATAAGATATTTTATATAAAATGAGTTTATTTTCGTGTACTTTTAAGTAATTTATTATGGGGATTTTTACTAATTGAAAGTATATTACTTGAAGGATTTAAGATTTAATCCTAAACGTGAAGTTTTGAAAATTAATAACGAAATTGGTTGGTCTTTGGGTCTAGGCTAGACATATAGTAATATGGTTATTGTGAGTTTTGCAACCTTATGGTGATAATTTATTTGACTAGATCGTGGTGCTACGGATTCTATTCAAAAAGGAAAGGCCAAAGTGTTAGATTGACCGTGATTTGACTAAGGCAAATGGACTTTCTAAACTTCGTAATTCTCGTAGAATTCCCAAATTTTTCTTTCTTCTATGTGAAATAGGGATTATTTATTATTGATATCAAAGTGATACTTATTTTTAGATGTGAATGTTGTTGAGGTTGTGATGGTATGAAGATTGAGGCTATTACAATATTTATGGTATTGAGTTACCCATTATTGATTTGAGATGTATGATACGTATAAGTGTAAATGTGAGTTGGTGTGATGTTGTAATACTTGAATTGAAAGTGTAGTTGAGTGATGAGAATTTTATTTTTGAGATGTATGATTCGTATGAGCATCTTGCACATTTCATTTCCATAAACATGATTATTGTGTATTTGTTATGTGTTTGCTGGATGATCCAAGAAAAAAATGAAAACGTCGAAGGGAAATGGTTCCAGCTAGTGAAAAAGAAAAGAAATGAAAAATGAAAAAGATGTACTATTTCGAGGGTCGTATCGCACACCACGACGAATACTATTTCGAGGGTCATGTCGTACGCCGCGATGGATACTATTTCGAGGGTCGTGTCGCATGCCGCGATGGATACATGGTCCATATGTGGCCCCTATGGGTTCTGACTGAGGCATGTTTATGATCAGCGGATGTGTATTACTAGGACAGACATGCATCACGATTATTTGACATTGCATAACATTATTTATATCTCACAACATTTATTTCATCCCATAAATTCTCTGGTTTATTATGATATACGAATTGTTATTGAGATTGGATATTCGTTATATCATGTTGAATTATTTATGTCTTTACACGAGTAGTTTTGATATTGATTTAATGACACTTGATGAATTAGCGAGAACTTATAAATTGTAGGATTTTTCCCTATGACTTGAAAATAGGATAATGATCTACTGTGTATTATGTCTTGCTGGGCTGGCTAATTTTCTATGCAGGTTGTAGTTGTGGAAGTAGGATGGAATGAAAGAAGTTTGTGTATTCTATTGGACTTACTTTGTCTAGTTTGTTGACTTGCTAGGTACCCCTATGGTATTTTGTACTCACCCCTTGCTACATTTTTGTAGGTTGTGAGCCTGGACAGTGAGTAGTGTTCTCCTTGACCCTCCGAGCTTTCCCAGGAGACATAGAGAGGTAGTTATCGACATCTGGCTAACTCTCTTGTTCCTATTTTTTTGTACTTGTTCTATTCGAGAAGAAGGACAATTTGGACTTATATTTCTTTGATTTTTTATATTGTTAGTGTTGGGTGGTATTTAAGTTTATGAAAATTTTCAGCTTAAGTTATCTATTCTAGTTAATTACTTCCTCGTGATATATTTATTACCCTTTGAGTTAAGGCTAACTTGTTCTGGTGGGATTGAGCAAGGGCTGTCACGTCAAATTTTGGGTCGTGACAAATTATTCCTTTTTGTAGTGACAAATCTTGTATGTGTTCCTAAGAAAAGGAATCTGTCCACTTTTCACTCTCAAATGGACAAAGAGATGTAACTCTTGTTCCTTCACAATCGGTAGTCAATATTATTTCCAATAGGGACAATTGACAATTGAATCCGAATTTGACCTATATACAATGTAATGTTTTTGTTGAGAGACCTGGATCCTCCCCTAGCTTTGGGGGCTTGTCTATTTCTTCCTTTTCTTTCTTCTTCTTAGTGTAACGCAGAATGTCACACTAGGTTAGGTAAACCCTGTACAACAAGCTCGATTAGTAAAATCATTGACAAAGGAAGAAAAAAATCATGTACAAGTTGAAATTGGAAAAGGAAATTACCTCCGGCGGCAGCCATGGCTGAGTCGGTAACTTCACCATCGTGAGTATCGATATCCATATCAATTCTGATCAACTTTTTCTTCCGGCGAATTCTCCGGCGGAAGCCATGGCTGAGTTGTATTTTGAACTTTGATACTCTTAACCTATATGACATTTGTGCATAAATAAATAAAACTCAACTAATAAATTTTTGAGATAATATAATTTTAAATATATACCAACTTACTAGTTTACAAAAAATTATAGCAAAATAATATTGTGATAAAATAAAGTGAAAACTAGGTTTGTACCTTTAAAAGTAAACTATTTATATTTATATATTCATTTACATTTTATATTCTATACTATTAAAATTTATCCCCAAATATTAAAATTCATACATTGACATCATCACCCACTTGTATGATATATCGATAGAATTTACATATACCAATAAGGTATCACAGATGATTAAACTCAACCCTATATGATACTGATATAATATCAATATACCAATAGAGTATCACAAAGAATATATTTTCTACTAATTTAAAATTTAATAAATAAGATTGTAACTTTAATAATTTTCTCTTAATTATTTTATTTATTTAAAAAAAAGCTCAAAATTCTATGATACCGATTGGATATCAATATACCGGCGGAGTATCAAAAGAATATATTTTATACTAATTTAGAGTTTAATAAATAATTTTATAACTTTAATAATTTTCTAGTACGATATTGATGTGGTATAGATATACCGACGAAGTATCATAACGAACATATTTTCTACTAGTTTAGAGTTTAATAATTTTTTTGTTTGTTTCTTGTTTATTTCTTAAAAAAACATAATCCTATATGATACCAATTGGGTATAAATATACCGCTGGGGTATATTTCATAGTATTTATACTGATGTCGGCATTGATGTTAGGCGCGAAACCCAAAAAAAAGAGAAAGAGGGTAAAAAGGTAAATAGTTTGGATTATGGGTCCATTAAAGACAAATAGTTCAGATTGGATCTATTAAAGGTAAATAATTTAAATTAGGCCTATTTTGCGTATTTTCTCCTAAACTTAAAATATAGCCAAATTCATTTCATCTCATTGGTGGCTAAATAATGATTTTTTTAAACATTTTATTAGCCACAATTTACTTTTAACTTTTACTATCCATGATTTTATCGTGGCTAAATAGCAGTTTTTTAATAACTAACAGTTAACAATATATATGTATAACGTATTAATATTGTATAAATATTATATAAATATGTATGAAAGTTGTATAAATGGTATTTGAACATGTATATATGATGTATAAATGTAATGACCTGCTAGACCATTTTGAGGATTGGCCCTATTATTGTCTTAAAATGTCCTTCTCGTAGGATCGTCGATAGCTAAGACTATTTAATTTATGGGTAAGAAATGACATTGGTTACTGCACCGTAGCCACTATTCTTTGTCATTCTTTATTTCTTTATTATTATTATTATTATTATTATTATTATTATTATTATTATTATTATTATTATTATTATTATTATTATATTAATAGAAAAATAAGATATTTTAGGGCAAACACTAGTGGATGCACCTGTAAGGATTTGTTTATATACATCATGGCAACATGATTGTCATTACAATTCAAACAGGCCCTTGTAATCATTACACACACCAATAGAATTAAAATAACCATATAAAAAAATAAGTATGTTTATAAATAATGAGAAAGAGAAGAGAAGGAGGTATCACACTAATCAGTAAGAAGCAAGGAGAATTAAGGTGAGAGTTTCTCATTAATTTTTAGCAAAAATTAAAGAAATACACAACTTATATTTACATAATTTCATATAATCCCGATTCTTTTAAAAAATTACAAAAATTCCTTAATAACATAAAATTGCAACACTTATTCATACAAATTACAATCCCTACTTCTCCATGTATCATAATTAAAATTCCTTAATACTCGTACCTTTTCGACATGTATCATTGGTTTCATTTTTTGTATCAAAAAGAAGAGATTTTTGGTAATTTTAAAAAAAGTTGGTATTAGTTGGAATTAGCTCCAAAAAGTATGGGATTTGTGTAAGTTGTCCTAAAAACATTACCCCAAAAGGCCTAATTCGAGTAAAAGTAGAAAAAGTTACATAGATAAGCAAACATATACTAGTTAATTAGCTAACATGACTATAGTTCAAATTAATTGCAGCTCGCGGCAAACGTCTAGCTGTAATTATAGTTTGAGTTTTTATAATTCATATGATTTATACAAAACTGTGCGCGAATCAAATCATATAGCGAAATATATAAACCCTGCGAATTGTATAACAAATTATACAAACGTGTGCACGACTTGTATAGCAAAATATACAAAAATTATATAAAAATTATGAATAACACAAACGTATACAAATGTTGAACAAATTGTACAAATGTTACTATAACAACAACAACATACCTAGTGGAATCCCACAAGTGAGGTCTTGGGAGGGTAAAATGTATGCAGATCTTACCACTACCTCATAGAAGTAAAGAGACTGCCTCCTAGGAACCCTCATCTCAAAAACTCATAAGAAGAATAAACTAGATATGACAAAAAGGAAAGAAAAGGGAACAGGAAGAGTGACTAATAACCAAAAACACATGACAATATATAAATACGATAAAATTAACACATAAACGATGGATAATGACAACACATGGCATAAAACACGACTACTCCTACTACCCTACTATACTCTAAGGTTAGACAACCACCTAATCCTCCAACCAATTAACCTGCTACTCTAATTTGCAACTTCCACTCCTTTCTATCTATGGCCATGTCCTCGGTGAGATCAAGTTTTGCCATATCTTGTCTGATCACCTCTGTCACGACCCAACCCCATGGGCCGTGACTAGTGCCCGATAAGGGCATCCGGACATACTCTACTAATCCAAACCTTATTATCAAGACCCCCAAATTTATCGAAAATTCAGCAAAGTTTCCTCTGTTTTATGGACAACCCACCTACATACAGAAAATTCCAGCCAACAGTGCAAACATACAATCATAGATATCCATATATATATATATATATATACGGGCCGACAAGGTCACCGCTGTGATCAAACCGCCCAACAAACACAGTATACGTACATAATATCCTGACTGACTAACATTGTCTCTCATACCCAGCATACAGATATAATATACAGACTGATTGACATGTCCCACACTCACAGGAGTCCACAGACTTCTATACGGATAGACCAAACCATAAGACGGGACAGGGTCCCCGTCATACCCACAAAATGAATATAATACCAAAAATGGCTCTGAAGCAAAGGAGCTCTTCAACCCGTCGTACCCAGAAATGAATATAGTACAAAGTAATGAAGTAGCAAGTATACCAAAAATGGTCCGAAGCAAAGGAGCTCTTCAAATTGCAAACTGGGGTCCTAAGCTGGTGGCCCGCTACTCTGTGCGTCTGTACCTGCGGGCATGAAATGCAGCTCCCAGGGAAAAGGGAGTTAGTACAAAATACGTACCAAATTTGTAAAGCGGAGAATACAGATATAAATAAGAGTAAGTGGGCAGTAAAGGTATAGGTTCAAACTCATAGGTAATATCAGAAAGAAATGAGCCATTCGTCAAAATCTCGAAGTACTTACTTGCCGAAACATAAGGTGTATAGCAAATGAAGCCAACGTACAATATAGTTGAATCTTTCAAAAGTGTTGACTACTTATTCCTCGATACACACAACTGTAGAATAACTAAAACGAATATACTGAAAGCAAGTATACATCCACACTATCATAAAGTCTTCATTTATGTCACGATCCAACCTATGGGCCATGACTGGTACCCGATTGGGGCACCTAGACACCGTTACCAAACCAAACTTGAATTATAGACACCTTATTATTTACAAAAATTTCGGCAGAGTTTCCTCTGTTT